>JAULKM010150692.1:0-17301 GCA_032355605.1 Rubia tinctorum | reverse complement strand
AGTGCCAATATAACCTTTTCGATGGAAAAGTCAATTTTACCCATTTACGAATGTGCTAATATAACCCTATAAGTTTTGAGAATGTGCTGATATAACCCTATAAGTTTTAAGAATGTGCTGATATAGCCCTATCAATGGGCCGGCGGTGGTCCGACGACGGTCCAGAGAACTCAAATTCATATTTTAACACTAAGAGTATTTTGGACATTTTACATACAATCAACTCCGGAAAATGGAAGTCAACGCCGGAAATGGGGTCTGAGGGTTATATTGGCACTTACATTAACTAGTTAGGGTTTTTTTGCACTAAAATTTATCTGAGCGTTATATTGACACTTATGTCAAGTATGTGGAGTTATATTGGTATATATCCCACCATTTTATTCCCCTGACAGGATGACTTTCGCTAAGATAACAATGCCTAGTATGCATGCATATGAATTATCGTACGTGGTATGCACATAAGTAATCTCAGACTTAAATTTGCGGAAGCTATCATGAAGCAATGGATAATTTTTCATTAAAGTATTGCTATAAAATGGAATTTTTATTGACATTTTTGTAAGTCTTATTATTGAAACGATCACGTGCTTATTATTTACCATTTTACAAAAATGATTGATGAAAATGGAGAGATAGGGAATTTTGAAATGCTTTTAAAAAATGGTGAAGTGATTTCAAATATTAGCGTATATTCAATAAGATGTTAATAAATGTGGTTATTATGAAAATGCACGTAAAATATCTAATAGTTATGCCTAACATTAAGGGTCCTCGAGTCCCAATCGGTTCATCGCGCAACAATGTTCATGTTCTTCCCAGTAGAATGCCAGCACATTCATTTTTCGCTGGTTCCAAGATCCCTAACCGCAACACTAGGATCTCGTACGAGAATCAACACGAATGGTGGAACAGGATCATGAATTGAAGCGGAATGTATTTCATCATCCACCATTACATCGCTCCGGTCAATCATATACGGAGAATAAACGAAACTGAATATAAATGGAAACATGCTCATCTTCAGGGGAAATAGAAATTTTATTCGAATCACTAAATTATTTTTTATTCAAGTTGTGTTTGCAAAGAGTATCTTCCTGATCACGGGGTTATGAATATAACATATAATTAATTAACATTATGCAATTCATAAACAATGTTAGTTCTCTTCTGGATGCTTACTATGGTAGTTCATGGTTAATAGACTCGGTTAATATTGCACATTTATGTTGAGATAATATTCAAGTTATCGTTCAACTTAATAACTTTTGTTGAGAAAACAATGCCTAGTATGCATGTAAAATGACATGCATATGAATTATCACACGTGGGATGGACATGAGTAATCTCATAGTTAAATTTGCAGAAGTCACAAGAAGCAATGAAGATTTTATTATTAGAGGAATCCTATGAAATGCAATGTTTACTGACATTTTTAAAACTTATCTATTGAGACGATCACGTGCTTATTACGTGCCATTTTACAGATCCATTTTGAGTATAAACTTCAGGTTAGTGAAAATGTGTTGTTTGCATGAACTATAGCATGTGACTAATCTATTTAGAAAAAGTGTTGTATCCAAGAAAAGTGATATATATGTGAATTATAGCATATGATATGCATGTGAGTAATCTAGTTGTTAAATTTGTGGTAGCTATCAAGAAGAAATGGAGATTTTATTATTAATTTATATCCAAAAATGATATATTCATTGACATTTTAATTAGCCTATCTAATGTGCATTTCACATGCATATGCACGTGAATAATTTAAGCCGAATATGCACATAGAAATTTGGAACTTTAAAATAATGTAAGCAGGATGATATTGAATTAGTAAAATCCTAAGCCTTCCTAAATATCTTTCATGGAGATTCTATCCGACTACAACAAAGAAGAAAAGTTATAAACAATTGTGTCATCGGTAAGTGCACCAACATTGACAACCACATCAAGTTATTGGACACGAACAATGGTGGAGAAGATGATGTTTGACCAAAGACAAAAGTTCATGGGCAGCCAACAGGTGATGAGATGCAGGAATAGGAATTGGGAAATTTATGGCTTAGCATCCTGAAATGGATATCTTGAGGGTGAAGAAAACTCTTAAGAACTGCCTCTGCAGTATCGTCTAAGGATTGTTATGTTGATGTATAAATTACATGTCTTCAAGCCAGTGTAAGCTGGTTATATATTTTGGTCTCCAGTAATGTCAACATGCAATATCTTCCTAACTGTAGGGTAATGGATTTAACATGTAATTCTTTAAAAAAAATTATAATCGTATGGATGCTTACTATTTTATGCGTACTTACTACACTCGATTAATATTGCATATTTACGTTCATATAATAATTAAGTTATCACCAGATGTGATAATATTCTATTTAGAAAAAAATGTTGTATGCACAAAAATTGACATGCATATGAATAATAGCACTTGAGCAATCTAATTATAAAATTTTTGGTAGCTATTAAGAAGAAATGGAAATTTTAATTATTTTTAATAATGCAATATCCATTGACATTTTGTTCATAAACAAATGCTTGTATTCATGTAAAGTGACATGTATACGAGTTATAGCACATGATATACACGTGATTAATCTAATTTTTTAAATTTTTGGAAGAAAATCGATTAATCCGAAGAAAATCATACATGCCAACAGAGAATGTGATCCGTCCTATGCTAACAATGGTGAATATAATCCATCGTCGTCAATATGAAGATCCTCAAGGGTAGGGTGTTTATGTTTATCACACATCCATTACCATTGTTATTATAAGCTTGTTGAAATTTTATCTTAATGTACTTCAGTTGTCATGCATGTACGAGAAATATTTTCACTGAATATACAGATTATCAAACAGCATGCAACAAGAAGTTATCTTATTTTCAAACTCGTCGTCTGGAGAGCTTACTGAATCAAGTTTCTGGGTTTTCAAACACATAGTGCATGTCGAGGGGGAAAGGTCATTCTCACCCCGGGACTGTTAAGGTTGAGAGGCATGAGAGTTTTGCAACTGAAAGTAGATTGAGGCTGATGAATTGGTAAATTAGAGAGCCCAAAATCTAACTATTAAGATAAAATTGAGATTTTATTTTCATTATTTCCGAAATTGAAAGATTCATTGAAAATTTTAGTTAGCCTATATAATGTGCAAATCACGTGCACGTAATTAATCTAAGCCTAATATGCACATTAAAATTTGGAAATTTAACACAACATAAGAAAATTGATTGAATCCCTAAAATGCTAACCCTTGCTAAACAACTTTCATAGAGATTCTATTAGACTACAACGAAGAAGAAATGTTATAAACAATTGTACCTTCGGTAATTTCGCCAACACCGACGGCCGCATTATGTTAATTGACTTGATCAACTATGGAGAATATGACATTTAACCAAAGGGAGAAGTCGATGGGTTGCCAACTGGTGATGAGATGCATGAATGGGAATAATTTGTGTGACTTGCTACCACGTGTAAGTGAGTTAGAATTTTTGGTCTCCGGTAGTGCTAGCATGCAATATCTTTCTAATTGTATGGTGCTTGTTTTGACATGTAATTTTGAAACAAAGTTTGTTCTTGTCTGGATGATTATTATTTTTTACGTACTTACTACACTCGGTTAATATTGCAAATTTATGTTCATATAACATTTAAGTTATCATCAAATGGTATATAATTTAGAAAAAGTGTTGTATGCACGAAAGCGACGTGCTGATGGATTATAACAAGTGAGTAATCTAAATATTAAATTTGTGGTAGTTATCGGGAAGAGTTGGAGTTTTTATTCTTATATTATTTCCAAAAATGCAATATTCATCGACATTTTGTTCATAAACAAATGCTTTTATCCATGTAAAGTGACATGTATACGAATAATAGCATGTGATATGCATATGAATAATCTAATTATAGAATTTGTGGAAAAAAACCGACAACAGTCCAAAGAAAACTACATTATTACTTTTTTTATAATTTTTTTTATATAACACAATATTTTAACTTTTTAAAAAATTAGTAATTTTTAAGATAAAAAATCTAGGGATTTCTCCATAAGTTATAGACAGAACACCTTTCCTGAAACTTTCTCTTCAAAATTACCCAAATGAGACCCCACCCCGAACACACATTGATGTTGATATATTGCTCGTGTTATCTCGAGGAAGGATAACATTTTGTTGAGAGAAAAAAAAGCATATATGCACACAAAGTCGCAAAGTGACATGCATGTGAATTATGTCATTGAATATTTCAAAAAAAAGAAAAAAAATATTCATTGGCATTTTTAGTTAACCTATAAAAAGTGCATATCACGTGCATATGCACGTGAATAATCAAAGCATAATATGCCAATTGAAATTTTAAATTTCAACATCACATAAGCAAACTAGTTGAATTCGTAAAATCCTAACCCATGTTAAACAATTTTAATGGAGATTCTATCTGACTACAAAGGAGAAGAAAAGTCATAAACAAGTGTGCTCTCGGTAAGTGCACCAAGACCGACGACCACATCAACTTATTTGACACACCAACTCTGGAGAAGATGTTGTTTGACCAGAGATAGAAGTCCATGGATTGCAAATAGGTGATGAGAAGTATGGATGGGAATGAAGAAATTAATGGCAAGCATCCTGAAATGGATATCTTGAGGGTGAAGGAAACTATGAACCGCCTCTGAAAATTTGTGTAAGGTTTGTTCTGTTGATGTAAAAATTATGTTTCTTGCTAGCATGTGAATGTGGGTTGTGATTGCTTTTCTGTAGCAGTGTTAGCATGCACTATCTTCGCAATTGTAGGGTAATGTATTTGCCATGTAATTATGAAATAAATTTTTTTCTTGTCTGGATGTTTACTATTGTATTAAGTACTTACTACACTTGGTTAATATTGCAAATTTATGTTCATATAATATTTAAGTCTTCGCCAGATGGGAAAACATTCTATTTAGAAAAACTGTTGTATGCACGAAAAGTGACATGCATATGAATTATAGCACGCGAGTAATCTAATTTTTAAATTTGTGGTATCAATCAAGATATAATGGAGTTTTGATTATTAAATTTTTCCCAAAAATTCAATATCCATCGACATTTTGTTCTTAAATAAATGCTTGTGTGCATGTAAAGTGACATGTATACAAATTATAGCATGTGATATGCACGTGAATAATCTAATTGTTAAATTTGTTTTAGAAAATTGACAATAATCCAAATAAAACAATACTGGACAAAAGATAATATGATCTGTCATTTGTTAACAATGGTGAATTTGATCCATCATCCTCGATATCAAGATCCTCGAGGGAGGGATTTTTTATGTCTATCATCACATCCATTACCATTTTTATTATATGCCTGTGTAAATTTTATCTTAAGACACTTCAGTTGTTGAGCATGTACAGGAAAGATTGTCACATCATTATAATTTCAGCTATGAAAAAACAGATTATCAAACACCACACAACAAGAAATTTACTTACTTTCAACTCACCGTCTTAAAAGCTTACATAATTATGTTCCAGGGTTTCCAAACACAGAATGCATGCCGTGGGGGGGGGGGGGGTGGAGGTTATGCTCACCTCAAGACCGCTAAGGTTGATAGACACGAGAGTTGTGCAACCGAAAGTAGATTGAGACAAATAAAGTTATAAAATAAAGAATCTAAGATCTTGCTCTTCAACTTTCTGGTTGATTGTCCATCTAATTCGGAACACGACCACTGCAGCAAAATATGAGTATAGTGACATAGACTTGATTCTAAACTTCTTAATGGATCCACCTTTGAATAGAAGCAAGAACGCATTGACAAAATTTTAAAATAACTTCAATATTGTTGAAGTCTTTATAATTGTCACATTCAAAATTCCCAAATGATCAGACATATTTCAAAACTACCCAAATGAGACCCCTCCCCGAACACACATTGTTGTGTATATAATACTCATGTTATCCCAAGATAGGACAACATTTTGTTGAGAGAAAAAAATGCATATATGCATGCAAAGTCGCAAAGTGACATGCATGGGAATTATAACACGTGATATGCACGTGAGTAGTCTAGTTGTTAAATTTGTGCTAATTATCCAGGAAAATGGAGATTTAATTATTAAACTATTTCAAAAAATTAAATAATTGTTGACATTTTTAGTTAGCCTATAGAAAGTGCATATCACATGCATGTGCACGTGAATAATCGAAGCACATTGAAATTTTAAACTTCAACATAACATTAGCAAACTGATTGAATTCGTGAAATCCTAACCCTTGCTAAACAACTTTTATGGAGATTCTATCTGAATACAACAAAGAAAAAAAGTTATAAACAAGTGTGCTATCAGTAAGTGCACCAAGACCAACAACCGCATCAAGTTATTGGACACGCTAACTCTGGAGAAGATGATGCTTGAACAAAGACAAAAGTCCATGGACTACAAACTAGTGATGAGATGCATGAATAGGAATGAGGAAATTTATGGCCAAGCATCCTGAAGTGGACATCTCGAGGGTGAAGAAAATTCTTAAGAACCGTCACTGCAAATTTGTTTAAGGTTTTTTCTATTGGTGTAAAAATTATGTGTCTTCCTAGCCCTTAAATATTGGTTAGATTTTTTTCCTTTAGCGGTGTTAGCATGCAATGCCTTTGTAATTGTAGGGTAATAGAATTTACATGTAATTCATAAACAAAGTTTGTTCTCCCCTGGATGCTTGCTATTGTATTACGTACTTACTACACTTGGTTAATATTGCAAATTTATGTTCATATAATATTTAAGTCTTCTCCAGATGGGGAAAAATGCTATTTAGAAAAAAGTGTTGTATGCAAGAAAAGAAAAATTATGAACGATAGCACTTGAGTAATTTAATATTTAAATTTATGGTAGCTATCAAGATGTAATGGACATTTCATTTTTACTTTATCCCAAATATTCAATAACCGTCGACATTTTGTTCTTAAATAAATGCCTGTGTGCATGGAAAGTGACATGTATATGAAATATACCACGTGATATGCACGTGAATAATCTAATTGTGAAATTTGTTGCGGGGAGGGGCGGGCTTGCGCGCGAGTCGAATGACGTAGGTGCACAAGAGTACTTAAATCCAAAGAAAACCATACAGGACAAAAGATAATATGATCTGCCATTTGATTAAAACAATGAATGTGATCCATCATCCTCGATATCAAGATTCTCGAGGGTGGGTGTTTATGTCCATCACACATCCATTACCATTTTTATTATATGCTTGTTGAAATTTTATCTTAAGGCACTTATGCTTTTGTGCATGTACGAGAAAGATTGTCACTGCAATATAAGTTCGCATATGAATAAACAAATTCTTAAACACCACACAACAAGAAATCATCTTACTTTCAAACTCGTCATCTTGAGAGGTTACTAAATAAAGATCCAGTTTTTCCAAACATGGAATGCATCTCATAAGGGGAAAGGTTCTTCTCACTTTAGGACAGTTAAGGTATAGAGGCAAGAGAGTTTTACAATCGAAAGTAGATTGAGGCAGATGAAGTGACAAATTAGAGAACCTATGATCCTGCTCTTCAACATTCTAGTTAATTTTCAACCACAACCATGACTTAACTACTGCAGGATAAATGGAGTATAGCGACATACACTTTATTCTAAACTTCCTTACAGATCCACCTTTGGATAGAAGCAAGAACGCATTGACAAATTTTTAAAAAAACTTCTATATTCTCCAAGTCTTTATAATTGTCATATTCAAAAAAAAATGATCTGAAATATTTCAAAATTAAATAGGTCTTCTGACAGGTGGCATGTTCATAAGTTATTGACAGACCATTGTATTTTTTAACTTATACACGAGATTTAGTAAATTACATACTAAATTTAAACATTCTAAAATGTAATTTTTAAGTTATGCTTTTTAGAAATATTTTCACATTCAAATGCTCATCATTACTTGCTAATTTTTAAGATAAAAATCAGCAGGTTTGCCCATAAGCTTATTGACATGACACCTTTTCTGAGACTTTCTCTTCCAAATTACCCAAATGAGACCCCACCCCAAACACACATTTATGTTGACATAATACTCATGTTATCCCAAGAATATCATGTGCTATAATTCGCATGCATGCGACTTTGCGTGCATAATTTTTTTTCTCTCAACAAAATGTTATCCTTTCTTGGGATAACATTTTGTTGAGAGAAAAAAAATGCTTATATGCCTGCAAAGTCGTATGCATGCAAATTATAGCACGTGATATGCATGTGAGTAGTCAAGTTGTAAAATTTGTGCTAGCTATCAAGAAGAAATGGAGATTTTATTAATAAACTATTTCAAAAAATGGAATAGTCATTGGCATTTTTAATTATCCTATAGAATGTGCATATCACGTGCATATGCACGTGAATAATTGAAGCATAATATGCACATTGTAATTTTAAACTTCAACATAACATTAGCAAACTGATTGAATTCGTAAAATCCTAACCCTTGCTAAACAACTTTCATTGAGATTCTATCTGACTACAACATAGAAGAATAGTTATAAACAAGTGTGCTATCAGTAAGTGCGCCAAGACCGACGACCGCATTAGGTTATTGGACACGCCAACGCTGGAAAAGATGATGTTTGACCAAAGACAGAAGTCCATGGGCTGGAAACTGGTGGTGAGATGCTAGAATAGGAATGAGGAAATTCACGGCCTAGCATCCTGAAATGGACATCCGGAGGGTGAAGAAAACTCTCAAAAACCGCATTTGCAAAATTGTGTAATTAAGGTTTGTTCTATTGGTGTAAAAATTATGTGCCTTGCTAAATTACGAAGATGTTGAATGTGGGTTTGAATTTTTTTCCAACAGTGTTAGCATTCAACATCTTCGTAATTTTAGGGTAATGGATTTTACATTTAATTTTGAAACAAAGTTTGTTCTCGTCTGGATGCTTACTATTGTATTACGTACTTACTGCACTTTGTTAATAGCGCACATTTATGTTCATATAATATTTAAGTCTTCACCATATGGGAAAACATTCTATTTATAAAAAGTGTTGTATGCACGAAAAGTGACATGCATATGAATTATAGCACGTAAATAACATAAATTTTAATTTTTTGGTAGCTATCGAGATGCAATAGAGATTTTATTACGAGTATTAATTTTTCCCAAAACTTCAATATCCATCAACATTTTGTTCTTAAATAAATGTTTGGGTGCATGTAAAGTGACATGTATCTGAATTATTGCACATGATATGCACGTGAATAATCTAATTGTTAAATTGTTTTTAGCAGCGCTAATTCGAAGTAAACCACACATGACAAAGGATAATATGATCTATAATTTTCAAACGACGACTAATATGATCCATGATCCTCGATAACAGGATCCTCGTGGGAGGGTGAGTTTATGTCTATCACACATCCATTACCATTTTTATTTTATGCTTGTTGAAACTTTATCTTAAGGCACTTCTGCTGTCGTGCATGTACGAGAAAGATAGTCACTACAATATAAGTTAGCATATGAATAAACAAATTCTCAAACACCACACAACGAGAAATCATCTTACTTTCAAACTTGTCATCTAGAGAGCTTACTAAATCAAGAAATAGTGTTTCTATACACGGAATGCATCCCGTAAGGGAAAAGGTTCTTCTCACTTCAGGACTGTTAAGGTATATAGGCACAAGAGTTTTACAATCGAAAGTTGATTGAGACAGATGAAGTGACAAATTAGAGAACCCAAGATCATACTCTTCAACATTCTGGTTAATTATCCACCCCATCCACGACTTTACTACTGCAGGATATATGGAGTATATTGACATATACTTTATTCTAAACTACTTTACAGATCTACCTTTGAATAGAAGCAAGAACGCATTGTTCTATTGGAGTAAAAATTAAGTGTCTTGCTAACCCGAGAATGTGGGTTTGAATTTTTTTCTCAAGAAGTGTTAGCATGAAACATCTTCGTAATTCTAGGGTGATGGATTTTACATTTAATTAGGAAACAAAGTTTGTTCTCGTCTGGATGCTTACTATTGTATTACGTACTTACTACACTTGGTTAATATTGCTTATTTATGTTCATATAATATTTAAGTTTTCACCAGATTGGATAACATTCTATTTAGAAAAAGTGTTGTATGCACGAAAATTGACATGCATACGAATTATAGCACTTGAATAATCTAAATTTTAAATTTGTGGTTGCTATCAAGATGTAATGGAGATTTTATGACGAGTATTATATTTTTTTCCCAAAAAATTCAATATCCATCGACATTTTGTTCTTAAATAAATACTTGTATGCATGTAATGTGACATGTATATGAATTATAGCACGTGAATAATATAATTGTTAAATTTGTTTTAGCGGCGCTAATTCAAAGAATACCGTACAGGACAAAAGATAATATGATCTTTCATTTGCTAACGAAGGTGAATATGATTCATCATCCTCGATATCAGGATCCTCGTGGGTGGGTGTGTTTATATTTATCACACATCCATTACCATTTATATTATATGCTTGTTGAAATTTTTTCTTACGGCACTTTAGCTTTCGTGCTTCTACAGATTGTCACTGCATTATAACTTAGCATCTGAATAAACATGTTCTCAAACACCACACAAAAAGAAATCATCTTACTTTCAAACTCGTCATCTTGAGAGCTTACTGAATCAAGTTCTAGGGTTTCCAAACACGAAATGCATGTCGTGAGGGGAAAGTTTCTTCTCACCTAAGGACCGTTTAGGTTGAGAGGCACAAGAGTTTTACAACCGAAAATAGATTGAGGTAGATGAAATGAAAAATTAGAGAACACAAGATCTAGCTCTTTAACATTCTGTTTAATTGTCACCCCAATCCATTACTCAACTACTGCAGCATAACAGGAGTATAACGGCATAAACTTGATTCTAAACTTCTTGATGAATCCACATTTGATTTAAAGCAAGAATGTACTAATAAATTTTTTTTAAAAAATTCTAAATATTATTTATGTCATATTAAAAATTCACAAATGATCTGGCGTACTTCAAAATTACGTCAATGATACCCCACCCTTAACATAATTTGACGTTGATATAATCCTCATGTTATCCCAATAAAGGATAATATTTTTTTGAGAAAAAAAATGCATATATGTACGCAAGTTCGCAAAGTGGCATGCATGTGAATCATAACACGTGATATGCACGTGAGTATTCTAGTTGTTACATTTGTGCAACCTATCTAGAAGAAACGGAGATAATATTATTAAACTATTTCAAAAAATGAAATATTTATTGACATTTTTAGTTAGCCTATCGAAAGTGCATATCAGGTGTATATGCACGTGAATAATCGAAGCATAATATGCACATTGAAATTTTAAATTTCAACATAACATTAGCTATCTGATTGCGGAAAATCCTAAACCTTCCTAAACAACTTTCAGGGAGATTCTATCTGACTGCAATAGAGAAGAAAATATATAAACAATTGTGCTATCTATAAGTGCACCAAGACCGACGACCGCATAAATTTATTAGATAAGCCAATTTTGGAGAAGATGATGTTAGACCAGAGACAGAAGTCTATGGACTAAAAACTGGTGATGAGATGTAGGGACGAGAAAATTTATGACCAAGCATCCTGAGTTGGACATCTCGAGGGTGAAGGAAACTTTCAAGAACCGACTCTGAAAATTTGTGTACGTAAGGCTTGTTATGTTGATGTAAATTTTTAAAAAATATTCTTTATATTATTTAATTCTTTAAAATTGTTATTTTTAAAATTCACATATGATCAGACATATTTCAAAATTACCCAAACGAAACCCCAACCTGAACACACATTGAAGTTGATGTAATACTCATGTGATCCCAACAAAGGATAACATTTTGTTGAGGAAAAAAAATGCATATATGCATGCAAAGCCGCAAAGTGGCATGCATGTGAATTATAGTATGGTATATGCACATGAGTGGTGTAGATTTAAGATTTTTGCTAGCTATCCAGAATAAACGAAGATTTTATTATTAAACTATTTCAAAAAATGAAATATTCATGGACATTTTTAGTTAATTTATAGAAAGTGCATATCATGTGCTTATGCAGATGAATAATTGAAGCATAATATGGACATTAAAATTTAAAACTTCAACATAACATTATCAAGCTGATTGAATACGTAAAATCTTAACCATTGCTAAGCAACTTTAATGGAGATTCTATCTGACTACAACAGAGAAGAAAAGTTATAAACAATTGTGCTATCAGTAATTGTGCCAAGATCGACGACATCATCAAGTTATTGGATATGCCAATGCCAGATAAGATGACGTTTAACCTGAGACAGAAGTCCATTGACTGCAAACCGGTGATAAGATGTAAGGACGTGAATGAGGAAATTTATCGCCAAGCATCCTAAATTGGACATCTCGAGCGTGAAGGAAACTTTCAAAATCCGCCTTTAAAAAATTGTGTAAGGTTTTCTTTGTTGATATATATCTTTTTATAAGAAACTTCCATATATTCTTTAAGTCTTTAAATTTTTCGTATTTAAAATTCACAAATGAACTGACATATTTCAAAACTACCCAAATGAGACCCACCTCGAACACACATTGTTGTTGATATAATACCCATATTATCCCATGAAAGGATAACAGTTTGTTGAAAGAAAAAAACATATATAAATGCAAAGTGGCATGCATGTGAATTATAGCACGGTATATGCATGTGAGTAGTCTAGTTGTTAAATTTGTTCTAGCTATCTAGAAGAAATGTAGATTTTATTATTAAACTATTTAAAAAAAATGAAATATTCATTGACATTTTTAGTTAGCGTATAGAAAGTGTATATCACGTGCATATACACGTGAACAATTGAAGCATAATATGCACATTGATATTTTAAACTTCAACATAACATTAGCAAACTGATTGAATTCTTATAAAACTAACCCTTGCTAAACAAATTTTATGGAGATTTTATCTGACTACAACATAGAAGAAAAGTTATAAAAAAGTGTTATATTGGCAACTGCGCCGAGACCGATGACCACATCAAGTTATTGGACATGCTAATGCTTGAGAAGATGATGTTTGATCAAATATAAAAGTCCATGGGCTACAAACTGGAGGTGAGATGCTGGAATAGGAATGGGGAAATTCATGACCAAGGATCCATAAATGGACATCTAGAGGGTGAAGAAAACTCTCAAAAACCGCATCTGCAAATTTGTGTAAGGTTTGTTCTACTGGTGTAAAATTATGTGTCTTTCTAGCCCGTGAATATGGGTTAGATTGTTTCTCTCCAGCAGTGTTAGCATAAAATATCTTCGTAATTGTAGGGTAATGGATTTTACATGTAATTCTGAAACAAAGTTTGTTCTCTCATGCTTACTATTGTATTACGTACTTACTACACTTGGTTAATATTGCACATTTATGTTCAAATGATATTTAAGTCTTCACCAGATGGGAAAAAATTACATTTATAATTAAAAAGTGTTTTATGCGTGAAAAGTGATATGCATATGAATTATAGCATGTGAATAATATAATTTTTAAATTTGTGGTAACTATCAAGATGTAATGAAGATTATATTATGAGTATCAAATTTTCCCCAAAAATTCAAAATCCATCGACATTTTGTTCTTAAATAAATGCTTGTGTGCATGTAAAGTGACATGTATATGAATTATAGCACGTGATATGCACGTGAATAATCTAATTGTTAAATTTGTTTTAGCGGAGCTAATCTGAAGAAAACCATAAAGGACAAAAGATAATATGATTCTTCATTTTCTAACAAAGGTGAATATGATCCATCATCGTTGATATCATCCTCGTGGGTAGGTGTGTTTATGTCTATCAGACATCCATTACCATTTTTACTATATGTTTGTTGAAATTTTATCTTAAGGCACTTCAGCTTTTGTGCTTTACAGATTGTCAATGCATTATAACTTCACATCTGAATAAACAGTTTCTCAAACACCACACAACAAGAAATCATCTTACTTTCAAACTCGTCATCTTGAGAGCTTACTGAATCAATTTCTAGGGTTTCCAAACACGGAATGCATGTTGGGGGGGGGAGGTTCATCTCACCTCAGGACCGTTTAGGTTGAGAGGCACAAGAGTTTTACAATTGAAAGTAGATTAAGGCAAATGAAGTAAATAATTAGAGAACCCAAGATCTACCTCTTCAACATTCTGTTTGATTGTCAACACAATCTACTACTCAACTACTGCAGCATAACCAGAGTATAGTAGCATAAACTTGATTCTAAACTTCTTGATGAATCCACCTTTGAATTGAAGCAAGAATGTGTTAACAAATAATATATATATATATATATATAAAATTCTAGACTTTATTTAAGTATTTATAATTGTTCTATTTAAAATTCACAAATGATCTGGCATATTTCAAAGTTACCCAAACGAGACCCTACCCTGGACACACATTGAAGTTGATGTAATACTCATGTTATCCCAAGAAAGGATAACATTTTTTGAGAGGAAAAATGCATATATGTACACAAAGTTGCAAGGTGGCATGCATGTGAATTATAGCACGGGTTATGCACGTGAGTAGTAAAGTTGTTAGATTTTTTTATTTCTATCTAGAAGAAATGAGATTTTAATATTAAACTATTTCAAAAAATGAAATTTTCACTAACAGTTTTAGTTAGCATATAGAAAGTGCATATCATGTGCATATGCACGTGAATAATTGAAGCATAATATGCGTATTATAATTTTAAACTTCAAAATAACATCAACAAACTGATTAAATACGTAAATTACTAACCACTGCTAAACAACTTTCATGGAAATTCTATCTGACTACAACGGAGAAGAAAAGTTATAAACAAGTGTGCTATCTGTAAGTGTGCCAAGACCAGTGACGGCATTAAGTTATTGTGCACGCCAATGCTGGAGAAGATGATGTCTGGCCAGAGATAGAAGTCCATGGGCTAAAAATAGGTGATGAGATGTAGGGACGAGAATGAGGAAATTTATGGCGCATCAAACTAAAATTGACATTTGAGGGTGAAGGAAACTATAAAGAACTACCTCTCAAAATTTGTGTGATGTTTGTACTATTGATGTTAATTTTTTTTAAAATTCTATATATTATTTAAGTCTTTATAATTGTTATATTTAAAATTCACAAATGAACTGGCATATTTTAAAATTTCCCAAATCAGACCACACCTCAAACACACAATGATGTTGATATAATACTCATGTTACCCTAAGAAATGATAACATTTTGTTAAGAGAAAAAATGCATATATGCACGCAAAGTTGTAAATTAGCATGCATGTGAATTATAGCACGTGATATGCACGTGAGTAGTTTAGTTTTTAAATTTGTGCTAGCTATCCAGAAGAAATGGAGATTTTATTATTAAATTATTTCAAAAAATGAAATATTCATTGACATTTTTAGTTAGCATATAGAAAGTGCATATCACGTGCATATGCACTTGAATAATCGAAGCATAATATGCACATTAATATTTTAAACTTCAACAACATTAGCAAACTAATTGAATTTGTAAAATTCTAACCCTTGATAAACAACTTTAATGGAGATTCTATCTGACTACAACAGAGAAGAAATGTTGAAAACAAGTGTGATATAGGTAAATACGCCAAGACCGACGACAACATCAAGTTATTAGACATATTAGACAAGCCAATTATGGAGAAGATGATGTTAGACTAGAGAGAGAAGTCCATGGACTGCAAACTAGTGATGAGATGTAGGGACGAGAATGAGGAAATTTATGGCCAAGCATCCTGAATTGGACATCTCGAGGGTGAAGGAAAGTTTCAAGAACTGACTCTGAACATTTTTGTAAGGTTTGTTCTATTGATGTAATTTTTTTAAAAAAACTTTTATATTTTTTTAAGTGTTTATATTTGTCATATTAAAAAATCACAAATGATCTGACATATTTCAAAATTACCCAAACGACACCCCACCCCGAACACACATTTAAGTTGATGTAATACTCATGTTATCCTGAGAAAGGATAACAAATTTTTTGAGAGAAAAAATGCATACATGCACGCAAAGTCGCAAGGTGGCATGCATGTGAATTATAACACGGTATATGTACGTGAATAGTATAGTTGTTAGATTTTTGCTTGCCATCCAGAAGAAATTGAGATTTTATTATTAAAATATTTCAAAAAATGAAATATTCCCTGACAGTTTTAGTTAGCCTATAGAAAGTGCATATCACATGCATATGCACGTGAATAATTGAAACCAAATATGCACATTAAAATTTTAAACTCCAACAAAATATTAGCAAACTTATAGAATATGTAAATGATGTGTGCTATATTGTGTTCATATTTTGTGGGATTATTATAATTTTATTGAGATATAATTTGCACTTTAGGTGTTTTTGGTGCAGGAATTCATGGATTGTAAGGATTTGAGAGGGAGCTATACATTGTACTCTTTTTCCCTTAACCAACGGTTTTTCCCACCGAGTTTTCCAAGTTAAGGTTTTTGATGAGGCGATATGCTATAATGGAAAATATTCTTATTTTATAAAACATTATTCCAGAGATGAACGAAGGGAGACAAAAGCAGAGTTGCTGAATTTATGAGATGAAAAGTGAATTATTGAAGAGTTGTGGATGCGAAGAAATTAAAGATATTCACTTTTCATATTGATAAGTATTGTATTATATCTTTCCAATTGAAATTCCTTAATTTTATGAATTAGTTCATTATTAGAAATAGAATAGACTATATTTTACCTTTTATTTCTTTCGGAAGAAGTA
The DNA here is from genome assembly GCA_032355605.1 of Rubia tinctorum. Classification (NCBI taxonomy): domain Eukaryota; kingdom Viridiplantae; phylum Streptophyta; class Magnoliopsida; order Gentianales; family Rubiaceae; genus Rubia; species Rubia tinctorum. The sequence goes on along the minus strand of JAULKM010150692.1, from coordinate 484 downwards.
TCCGAATGGGCCTTGGTTTGTAATACGCGGGTATATATACACGCCTGCGTAAAGGGTTTGGAGACACATTGGTATTTTTATTTTACGCAGCAGTAGTTAGTTGATTAATTAGTTTGAAGTTCTTTGTAACCACAGATTGGAGTGAATACTTCATTGGTTTCCGTGCGCAGAGATAGATGCAATTTCCTGGTTTGAATGCACGACCAATTTCTGGGCTTGTTTACTTTTGTTTGTTCTGATCGTTGTTATTTTATTTAGATAAATTATGTTTTGTGTTTATATTATTAATTTGTTTAGTTTAATTATTATGAGTAGCTAATTTATATATCAACATGGAATAACGAACATTAGTTTATGAATCGTGAGACCTAATTGTTTTATAATTGATTCTTATGTGTTCTTGACTATTCTTGGTTTAATTTATTCTTGATATGTTTAAGTCTGATCAACTTGAATATTATTGGGATAATGCTATCTAATTCCA
>JAULKM010150683.1:0-33785 GCA_032355605.1 Rubia tinctorum | reverse complement strand
ATGAATAAATATATTATATTATTTACATTATATTATATTATATGTAATAAAAATGAAATATATATATATAATATGTTTGCTCTACAAACTCGACGAGATTAACGAATAATATTAGTTGGGTTTGAACTCGAACTCGAATATTGTACGAACTCGAATATTGTACATGTTCGAGCTCGAATACTGTACGAGTTCAAAAACTGTACGAGCTCGAATACTATATGAACTCAATCTGGATTATTGTACGAGCTCGATCTTGAATACTGTACAAGCTCGATCTCGAATACTGTACGAGCTCGATCTCGAATACTGTACGAGCTCGATCACGAATATTGTACGGGCTCGATCTCGAATACTGTACGAGCTCAATCTAGAATACTGTACAAGCTTGATCCTGAATACTGTACGAGCTCGATGTAGAATACTGTACGAGTTCGATCCCGAATATTTTACCAAATTATTAGGCTGCTGATTTATACATGCATTAAAGAAGTACAATTTGTGAATAATGTACGAGCTCGAATACTGTATGAGCTCGAATATTGTACGAGCTCGATCCCAAATAATGTACGATCTCGATCCCGAATATTGTACGAGTTTGATCCCAAATATTGTACGAGTTCGATCCCGAATATTGTACGAGCTCGATCCCGAATATTGTACGAGCTCGATCAAGAATACTGTACAAGCTCGATCCCGAATACTGTACAAGCTCAATCACGATAACTGTACGAGCTCGATCCCAAATACTGTATGAACTCGATCCCAAATACTGTACGAGCTCGATCCCGAATACTGTACGAGTTCAATCTAGAATTGTGTACAAGCTTGATGTCGAATACTGTACGAGCTCTCGATCTAGAATACTGTACGAGCTTGATCCTAAATCCTGTACGAGATCGATCCCAAATACTGTACGGCTCGATCCCAAATACTGTACGAGCTCGATGTAGAATACTGTACGAGTTCGATCCCGAATACTGTACCAAATTATTAGGCTACTGATTTATACAAGCATTAAAGATGTATAATTTTTGAATTATAGTCACTTTTTTTGTTAAATATTACATATGCATTTAATTGGGTAATTTTGGGTATTTGTTGGGTATTTGTTGAGTTCCCATTAAGTTAACATAATTTGGAACCCATTGGGACCAAAATTTCCCATTAAATATAATTATTCTCATCCCGCCCAATCCCAAAAGCTAATGGATATTTAATACCCGATCCCATTAACTACCTATTTATTAATTTCCCATCCCATTTTTTCCCAATCCCGCCCAATTGACACCTCTAGATGTTAGGGAATAAATAGAGCCTAAACACAAAAACTAGAAGGCTAAAAATGTTAAATCAATGGAAATGCAGTTCAATACTTGGGGATCAACTCATCTCATAAACTTTCAGGAATCAATTGGTGGAGGACCTCATAACAGCATATGCCAAAAAAGAATAAATTATTATGATCCAAAGAAGAAGTCATAAAAAAATATCTCTGCTTAAAGACTAACAAATAATTTTGCAATGCACAACTGCACTCATCCATTAGAGAATGTGAACAAAATTGCTTCATGAAATAAGCCCTATATTAAAAGGCATAGCCATTTAGTTTATTTCTAATTATGACTTTCAAATGATAAAATTGTGAAGTGCATATTTAATTAACTGGAAATTTTTGGAATTTACGCAAATATGGAATAGTTGTGCTAAAACATCGGAAGGAAATTCATGGTACGACAGAAGGAAATTCGTGGCAAGAATATATCAATTCCGTATTTCACATTAAATAATATATCAATTACTATATTTAAGGGATTAGATTTGATTAGGCTGAGATTGATATGAATTAATCACTATGTTTTAAGAATCGGATTTGATTGGATTTAATTTGAAATAATTCATTTTTTCAAGGGATTATTAGATTTGGTAATTCCTAACTTCGTGTGATTTGATTGCAATAAGAACTGGAGATGGAATGTGAATCGGTTTCTCACAAAACTTCATGCGTGTAAAGAATAATTGATGGAATACTGCTTGTGAAGAATAATATTCAGCATGTGAAGAATATTTCTTGTGTTGTGGAATATGGAAAATGGAGATAATGCAATATTTAGTTAGCATTAGATTTAAGCATATCTATTATGGTAGAATCCCTAACATTAGGGAATTGGATTTATTAAGGAAAATCTCTATCTTTATGGGACTGGGTTTGACATGGAAAATCCTTATATTCATGTGATTATATATCCTAAACAATCAGAGTTGGAATTGGATTTTTTGGAAGAGTATTGACGTGGGAAATTCCAATTATGCTAGGATTGCTTCATCGGCTATAGTTTGAAGAACAACACGGCTGAAGTACTTACATATTTAATTGAAGAAAATTTGCTTCCAAGTTTTCATATATTTCGAGAATACTCTAGAGCCATTATTTTATGTTCCAATATGATCAGAGGGAGTCTGATCATGGTGGATCGGCAGAAAAGAAAGCTTCCGAAATCCATAGTTGTAATTAGTAAAATCCATAATTGTATGTGTACTTTGTATTGTGTCTTTTTTATTAGTGGATTTATTCTGAATTGGGCAAGGCCCCGCAGATATAGATGATTTCATCGAACTGCGTAACAAAGTCTCATGTGTTAACCTTTATCTTTAATGTATTTGGTTTAGTTGGAATGAATTAAATGGATTAAATTTGATAATTTATAAAACCAAAATTTCAAAATTTGATGAAACAAATTTATTGATGAGACAAAACAAACCGCTCAAAGATTTGTTTGAAGAGTCACAATGGCTATAAACACACACTACTTGAAGGGATACACACGTGTTGCATCGAAATATTCTATTGGTATACTCAGGGCCGACCCTAACATTTTAGAGGCATAAAACTAATTAGAAAAATGAGACCCATATATAATATTTAGGGCGAACAACTTCAGAGGCCCTCCCACTCTTTTAATCATTCATCTTTGACCCCACATTTATTTTTTGAATACTTTTCCCCCTGAACTAACAAAAGTTCTGAATTGTAGCGCTTCCATCAGGTCAAAGCGTCATGTTTAGTCAAAAACGTTAAATTTATGGGTAAATTAGTAATTTCACATTGGGCGAACGACTTTAGGGTCCCTCCAACTCTTCCCATCGTTAACCTTTGGCCCCCATTCATTTCTTGAATATTTTTGTCCCCCTGAACTAACAAAAGTGCTAAATCGTAGCCCTTCCTTCCTGTCAAACCGTCAAGTTCAGTCAAAACGTTAAATTTAGAGGTAAACTAGTAATTTCACATTCTTTCATTTTCTTTTCTCATTTGTCATTTTTATTTTCACCTTTTCCTCTTTTCTTTCTCCTTTTCCTTTTTTTAAAAAAAAAATCCCCTTCCATTTTGTTTGTTTCTTTTTTCCTTTTGTTTCCACTTTTTCTTTTTTCAAACCCTTTCCCCTTCCCCCTTCCTATCTTCTCTTCTCACCCCTTTTCTTCACCGCCTGCTGCCACCTCACTCCCCAAGCTATGTCTACTGCCACTGCTAGCCTATACGCCACTGCAGCCTTCAGATGTTGATACCCCTCCGTCTGCTGACCTTATGCCGCCTCCGGCCACCCCACCTCCATCATCTATTGATCCATATCGCCTCACACCCTCCACCACTGACCCCGTCGATCTTTATTCATCCCTGCCTTGACCATTTCCTGAAGCTAACACTTCATTTACCTCCCATTCTAGCGCTGCCTGGGTATACTTTTCATTTTTCAGTTCAGTTTGGAATTATATATCTAGACTTACCTCAAATGAAACTCCTTCCACTTTGATGTTTGACCCTGATTCTTGAGAGCTTGTTGATGTTGAAGTGCATGACAAGCTAAACTCATGCGTTTGACATTGACCCTTAATTGTTTGACTATGGATTTGGTTGCTTTTTTATTTATGATAACTATTTTAAACTCTTCCGATAAAAGAAATATTTTGCTAGTTTATGTAAAATTCTACACATCATGAATCTTCAAAATGTCCCTAGTGGAATTATTTGTTGCAGTGACATTCCCCTCAAATGTATTAATTTATCATAAAATAATGAAGTCTTTCTATCCAATTGTTTTACATTCAAAAGCAATCTCATCGAAATACACAAATAGAAAATTGGATATCATAAAAAGTTGAAACTCATAAAACTTATAAATACATTTGAGGGGAATGCCATTTCCATTTCCATTTCCATTAAACACACACACGCTATGGATAGATACATTTTTAGCATGCACATGACATGCACAAGAGATGCACAAACATACCTCATTTAAAATTATGGTTATTTTGGCTGACAAAATAAATCTCATACACAAATTATTTTTGTTTTAAGATCACAATGTAAGATGATATTAATTTTAATCACATTCAATGTGCATAAAATGTGCCCCTGTGCACTTATGATAGACATGGCGTAACATGAAACAAATATTAAGAGCACATATTTAATATCCTAACTAGCTAGTTGTTACAGTTTGTGGCTGATAATTGAATTCTGTGGTGTCGGTGCTTACTTGATTCTAGCCATATATTTTTAGATATTGGTATAACATGTTACTTGACTGGTATTTTATACACTAATGGTTTTGGTTTTGGTTAATGTTAATCATTGTTTGTTGAAATGGTATTATGTAGCTTTTCACTGAAAGGTATGAAGGTGGCGTGAAACATGTGATTCTTTGTAGCATGATTCTGGGAGCATCTGAGAATGGTTTCCCTCTAGCTCGGCTTACGACATGGATATTGTGTCGGTGTCTACTTGACTCTGGCCATATATTCCAGGTACAGGTAATAAACGTGTTTTACTTGACTGGTATTTTATGTACTAATTATTTTGGGTTTCGTTGTTAATGTTGATCATTGTTTGTTTAAATGGTGTTTGTAGCATGCTCTTTGCTAAATGGGATGAAGGTGGTGAGGAACATATGATTGTAAGAGTGTCATGTGTTCCCCTCCAGCCCGGCTTACGACCCGGGTATAGATGATCTCCGAAACCCGAAGCAGTACGTTGTGTGCCCTGCGAAAACCCAGTTTGGTCCATGAACCTTTGACACTATATTCCTTCACTACCCACCTATCATTGTGTTCAGAATCTTATCCAGGGAACATGCACGTACACACACTAAACACAAGCCCTTTTTAAGTACGCACTGCACACAGAATACTCAATGAAGGATTTTCATCGAAGTCTTGTAAGATACAAAAACTCTAGTTTTTTCTTGTAAAATTGTTCACAATTTTTTTATATCTTCTGCTATGATATTTATGTTTATACTTTGTCAAGGAACAAATAATTCATTTCATATGTTTTAGAATGGAATTTTAAGAAAAATACCCATAAATTATAAATGTAACAAGTCAAAAATTATTCCAGGCTGATTATAAATATAATTAATCCAATCAAAGAACTAATAGAAATTAAAGTTGACTTATGAAATCCTTGGGTGTGGAGAAGTGGAAGTGAACTTGGAAGCCGAAGAATTGATCTCATGGGAAGAAATGAAAGTTGACTTATGAAATCCTTGGGTGTGGAGAAGTGGAAGTGAACTTGGAAGCCGAAGAATTGATCTCATGGGAGGTAATTACTTAGGATGTAATAAACGTGCGCACGCACATTGTAATAAGAACTTATTACAATATACATTTGCATCCTCAACAATACTTGTTACAATGTTTCCAGATCTCTACTCCTAACCCTAACACTAACCCTAACCTTCACATTGGTTAAATTAATCCATACCTTTAGTTCATTTGTTTACGCACAACAAATGAATGAATGTGCTTTGTTTTAGTTGTCCGAAGCTTATGGAAGTTATGGAGTAGTGGTAGTATAACTATTGGGATAGTGCACTCAGTGCATTTTGTATGCAGAACCTGCTAGTTATAATCATGGAATAATGCATGTTACGAGAACGATGGAGTAGCGCAGAACGTGCACTCGTTCGTTTCAGACACTACAACAAAATGGCTCTATTCTATCATATATTTTATGGCATTGTTTAACTAATGTTGTTATAGATTACTATAACGACACCAAGTAAGATAGCAAAATACTATCAATGAAATTTATATTAGTATAGTTACGTATACCAGCATTTTAAATATAAAGTTGTGATATCATTCTATCTCAACATTGCATAATTTATGTCCAAACTAATATTGGAATACATGAATTATCAATTCATTATTAAATGTAGTATGACACATATTATAATTCTAAATTTACATTAAAAATTAATGACATTGATGTAGTTATAGTGATTCAAAACCAATATTAGTGAGATGTCGTTCTAAAAGCATTCTATGTTAACAATACAATATTTATGTGTGCATTAATATCAACATATATCACCAAAAAAGTATAAACATAAATTTCTAACACTCAAACCTCATCCGAAAAATAAAAAACATCAGCATAAGAAAAGACACAACAAACATCAACTTTTATTACCAAAACCTCAGCCGAAAAATAAAAAAAGTATCAATATGAGGAAATTTAATAAAACTACAAATATCAATGCACATCACCCAAAAAAACTATAAAACATCAACGCATATCAATTAAATGTCAACCGAATAATGAAAAATATCAACATAAGAAGAAAAAAGCTACAAACATCAACAAAAAACTACAGTACCTCAACAATAAAAAACTACAAATATCAATTCATATCACCCAAAAAAACTACAAAACATCAACGCATATCAATTAAATGTTACCCGAATAATGAAAAACATCAACATAAGAGAAAAAAGTTACAAACATCAACAAAAAGCTACACTACCTCAACAATAAAAAAAACTACAAATATCAATCCATATAACCCAAAAAAAAACTACAAAACATCAACGCATATCAATTAAATATCACCCAAATAATGAAAAACATCAACATAAGAGAAAAAAATTATAAACATGAACAAAAAGCTACAGTACCTCAACAATAAAATTCTTCAAAAAAGGACCCGGTGGGATTTGAACCCTTGTATCTAAACTCAAAGCATAGAGTAATAACCACTACACCAAAACTCTTACTGAACATATAGTCAATCAAATATTATTAAAGCTCAACATGTAAATCAAGAACATAATTTCTTCAAAATAAAGGTCACAGAGAGATTCGAACCCACGACCTCAAACTCAAGAGTGCTAACCACTGGACCAAACAACCTTTGATAACAGGATACTCAATGAAATAAATATTAAACATCAGCATGTATCTCAAGAATAGAAACTCTTCAAAATAAGAAGCATATTGAATTTCGAACTCATGACCTCTATCTCAATAGCCACAGTTATAACCACTGAACCAAATACATTTTCTGAACACATACTCAATCAATAAATATTAAACCTCAACATATCACTTCAAAAAAAATTAAAAAATAAACCTCACCTAGATCGAAGCTCAGCCGCCATTGCCGTCCGCCATCTATCGTCCACCGCCCGCCGTCCATTGTCGCTATCGCCGTTGATTCAACACTGCAGTCCGTCTGCCGTCGATCCGACACCACAGTTAGTCTGCCGTCCAACCGACAATGTTGCCATCCGCCTTCGCCACAAAAAGAATGCCGCGCGTAGACTTCACGCTACTCACGTGTTGTCCCTAAATGAGAGCGTGAATCTCACGCGCTCTACTTCCTGTTCATAACTATTGTCATTTTTTACTCGCAGTCGTCATTCCACTCTGCAAACCTAGCGTTGTCACCTCGAAACTCGTCGTTGTCACCTCGCACCTCATTGTCGTATCCTAGCGCCTTGCCACCGTCAATCAACTTGTCGCCACCGTCTGTAAATTTGTCGCTAGGCTTCCACTATGATCGTGACGTTCTGTGAGATGATTATTAACCAAATCCGACGTTATTAGCAACGCCATTGCTAGACTTCCACGACGAGGCAGTGGTGAGAGGCTAGGGTTTCGGCGATGATGATTATCGGAGCAGTTGCGAGGTGGAACAGAACAGTTGCACAGTGGAGCGGAGCGGTTGCCAAGAAAGACTACGTGAGGATTCAGGTGAGATTCCAATGACATTCCGACTATTAACCGGCGGAGTTCGGCGGTTACTGCCGATCGGAGGCAGTCTCTAATTGGAGGAAAAGGAAGAAATAAAAATGAAAAATCCATAAAATTTGTGATATATATGGGAGTTTGATAATTATACATTAGGTCCCTAGATTTATCGGTTTATTTTAGGAAAAATCTTATCCCAAATGAAACTTTTTATAATTGCATAATAAACCCTAACCTAAAATTTTGGCTAGCAAAAATAAGACTTTGTGTGTATATATATATATATATCTCTTATTTATAGATATGCACATATAAATACAAGTTTTGCATACATATTTTTTTATGATCATTTTTAAATTATTGTTTGGATTGATAGTTTATGCATTTACTTCCTATGTATTGTTTACATTGTGTTCTCAATTAAAAATCACATATGAAGTTGTATTTTTGTTAAATATATTTAGTTTAACACCTATAAGATATTTATATATTTCAAATTATTAATATCAAATTTTTATATTGTTATGCATAAGTCACTCGAGCTCAACACAACATTTCAAGGATATTATTCTTCATTTTAGTTAGAATTAGTTTAGGTTCATTTATTGCTTAAAACGGGTTGTTTTTGGATAATTTAAAATTTTAGTGCTCATAGATTTGACAATTTGAATTTAGTTTGTATTTTTATTAAAGTTTATAATTATTTGTTGATCATATTTGTGGCTCGTATAAGTTTGTAGGTTTAGTTGATTTATACTAGCGATTATAGTTAATTATTCTTGCTGGCGATTATTGTGATTCTAGTTGACTATTTCAAACCATGACACTAACCATAGTCAGGTTAAAATAGATATATGTACAACTGAATATGTGAGTTATATATATATATATATATATACATAGATATATGTACAACTGAATATGTGAGTTATATATATATATATATATATATTTATACACATCCATGTGTGAGTAATGAAAGCATAATCAAACATTACAATTAAATTTTTTGATATTTGATATTTGATTTTTAATGAATAATTGTCTATAACCACACTTTATACCTTTCCCAAAACTTCCATCAATAGCATTTAGAATTAAACTGGGGATAACTCAAATTTTGTTATAAATACTTTATTTTAAAAATTATTAATATGTATCAAGCTAATTTTTTTATGTTGTGAGGGTTACGAGAAAGTTAGCTAAATAATAGGGATAGATGTAGCTGAAGTTTTAGTATTTTTTGTAGATTCTTTTGAAAGTGGGGAAGGCATATAAATGGGGATTAATGGTGATGAAGAAAATATTTCGAAGTGATGAATATAGAGGGAAAACTCAATTTAATTCACAAAATTAGATTGTAGAAATCAAGATATAATGTAGATGAATAAGCATTTCTTCAATGTTTTCCTATAATATAATACATCATATTTCACGAATTTCGATATGAACCCAAAAAATCTAACAAATATTGTGAATTTCGATCCAGAAGATGCACCCATCGGGGACATATATATATATATATGTTGATACATTTTTGCATGGATGCTACTCCATGGTTTCATTCCAAATTTTAATACATATATAACTGGATTCTACCTCAACAAAGTTGAGCTCATCAATTACCTCGTAAGCATCATTCACAATTTACTACAAAACTGAGGACAGAGCCATTTTCGAGTTTCATTTGAGCAGCTTATGACATTGATACATCAAAGATTGCTGAAAAATATTAAAGTGTTCATACCATATAAAATGTAATCGGGTTAATCAATAGTGCATTGATATCTAATCAATGATAAATATAATAAATAATAAGGATTACTTAATATATGGCTACGAAGTACAATATAATAGGAATATGATTTTAAATTCCATAAACAAATTAAAATCTATAATCTAAATTACAAGAAAAACTAATTATATTGGGAAACTACCATATATAACCTTTACTATACGAAGGAAAATATTTCTATTTCCTTATCAGTTGCCTTCGAGAATGTAAACATGTTCTTCTGTGAAAATAAATGTTTTCCCCCATAGAAGTCGCTAGCCAATCACTACGTTTATGATGAAAAAGGCTAGAGTATATATTAATATATAATTAAGACGTTTAATTATATAATTTTGAAAATTGAATCTTTATATATAATATTAAGGATTAATTTCAAAATCGAATCTTTATATATAATTTTGAAATTAAATAAATAATTCGATTTAGTTTTGGACAAAAACACATGACCAAATTAAGCAACTGCCCTTAGGCACAAAACCTGCTTTTATAATCATAGAAACCAGTCTTACCATGGCCATGGGATAAACTGATAATCTTCAGTTAGAAATTGTGCATTTTGCATCTATTGGATGCATATTTTAAACATTTAATATTACGCATTTAAAAGTTATGTATTATACATATTTATTGCTTGCATCAATTAGGTTTCATTGCAATTTCGTTAATTCTAAAATCTATTTAGGTTTTCGTTAATTCAACCTGAGTCAAGCCATGATTATCAACCGCCTTTGATCCTTTGCATGAACCGCCTTTAATTAGTTCTGATATCGGAACATGTAATCCGAGAGTTGGATTATCGGTGCAGTTCCAGGCGTGGAACTGACTATTCGACCGTCGTATAGTGTTTCTGGTTCCGATTGAGGAACTAATTCTTAAGTTCCAAGTGCGGAACTATTGCTCAAATGGCAGAGGGAAAAATGTTGTTACGACCGTGGAAATTTTTCAGGCCTTCACAATTCGTTCCTCCTTCATGGAGCAATTTTGGAATGGGACCAGAATATTGATGTCGCAGATGCATATTCTAGCAACATAGTTCCGAGTCCGAAACTAATACTACTCGCAATGTCCCGATGGAGGAACCAAAAAGCCGGTCTATATATGGATAGATTCTGGTTCCTCACTCGGAACTATGATCGGACAGTATGGTAAAAAAAAAATTCATTACACACCGACTTTTCAATAGCCTATACAAACATATCCAAATTGTACAAAATACAACTGATGATTACACTAGATATAAAAAATCTATAGACAATGCTAACAATGCAACAATCTATAGATAGGAATAGAAGCCATCAAAAATCTATTCCGCACAACACTGTCATCTAAAATACTAGTCTCTCTAATACCACATTGGGATTCCCAATTGAAGAGGACCATGAGTACACAAGATACCTAGCCAAGCAATTTATAGCGTTGTCGATGTCATCTTATGAATAAGGCTTGACAACTTTAGGAAAAATCTGTGAAACAACCAAAGTTACCACATAAGAATTTGGACGATGAGTTAGATTTCTTAAAAACATTCTCGAAATACTTATCATGAGAACTCACTTCTTCGATCTCTAAGTAATCCTCACGCACATGTGTGACACACTACGCTGCGAATGACATTACGTAACAGCCGAATTCCTATGTATTGCTAGTTTCCTCTACTTATAAATTAAATTTATATTAGTAACATATAATTACAACAACTGATGACTAAATATAATTTCAATACATGAAAAGTTAATGACACTCTGATTCGTGTTAGGTTCAGTCCCTTATCACCATTATTCTCCCAGCAAGTGTCGTGATCCTCTAGACGGTAGTGTCAAACTAAGTGTCAATTCATTCAAGTTCTCGGGGGTAAAGAGTGCCCCGTGTGCTCAACCAACCTTCGAATCAATAATTATTGTCAATCAACTGGAGAGTCCGATTGTATCGAAGTGTCCCTCTAGTGAATCCATTGATTCTTCTCGATTACCTTTCCTTGACATTATAGTACCTAGAGAAAATCAATTTATTCCACTTAGAAATCACTACAACACAATAGAAGACAATACTAAATAGGAAACTATAAGCAGATCATAATAGCACACAACATCTACAAATATCTTAGGAAGAAATTTAAAAGGGTTTGTCATCATAAGCTAATCACATAAAAAACAACACCAACACTTATATTTGTACCTTTCCAACAATAGATGGGGACTAGATGTTAAAATGATGAAGGTAGACCAATAGATTCACCTTGTGAAAACCCTAACCAAAACAATACCTTATTCATGTTGATTCTTCAGAGACTATGTCTTAGAGATGAAGAAAATTAGGTTTTAGGACATTTAACAATGAGAGTTATAATGTATGAGAGATTTGTGAAGAATTGTGAAGAAGAAGGTGTTTGGAGGGTTTTTGGAGAAAAAAACACGAGGAAGCTCGCGCTGAAAACAAATGGGTATAAATTACCCATTTGAAAACCTCCTTTATTGCCCTATTTTTAGAAATCCATGAATCGTGTTCCGAACTCATAATGGTTATCGAAGAAACTGTTCCTCATTCGGAACTACATTTATATAAAAAAATGGGGACCGGGTTTCATATCCAATTCAACAATACAAAAAAAATGTTCAATAGTGACGCATATTTTGTGAAATGTATGGAAATGTCACAATATTTACTCCACCTTCGGTTGTCTGATTGGGTTGATTTTGAGCTATATTTTGGGTTGATATTAAGCTGAAATATTAAATCCTTGGATATTTATATTATTTGGAATGATATTGAAGTTTAGAAATTTAGAGGCTGAATTGTCAAGTTGTTGTAGTTTTCGGCATGCCCATACCGACCAGTATTTCGGAAACATGAAGGGAGTTTCTATTTGTGCTTGGAGATGGAAGAGTAGAAAAATATGGAGATGTGAGAGAACCGAGGGATTATTCGGGCTGAAATTATGGCAAGTCAAAATGTAGTTGTAAAAGAATCTGTATTGCTTTGAATACTCTTAAATTGTAGGAGAGAATATTGTGTTTAGTTATTTGAATTCTAAATAGATAAGGAAAGGCATATTTTATTCCTTATCTATCTCTTGGCTGTATTAATTTTCAATACATAAATTTTTGGTTAAATTCGGTTGCAAGACAGTCAGAACCGCACGCAGACAGTCTCTTTGCCAGAAACAGTATTCACGTCTTGGAGATTCTTATTATTTTATTCAGACAATTTTCATCATTTATTTTTATGTTTTTGATTGTTAATCTTATTATGTCTTCTAGCTAAATTCATCTTTTTCGGTAAAGATCAAAGAGGTACTAGCGTCGATTCTCGTGAGATCTAATTATTTTTTATACTTTTAATGCATGCTTGCATATGTTGTTCTTCATTATAATGTGTCTGATTTCTTTTATGTTATTGAGTAGTGGCCAATATTTGATAGCATGTTAGTTAATTTAATACCAATTGAACCAATCATCCATAATTGTAATTTAAGTTCACTCAGTAGTAGGGAACAACAGTCGTAATTTAACAATCCGGCATCAGAGTTTGTTAGTTATGAATTGGGTCTTTCTAATTCTTAATGCTTCTAGCATATTAAATCTATAAAGCGTCTCTTAGGTTACATGTTAGTTATAGAAATAGTTTGTGAGACGTCCTCCTTATTATCGACTAGGTAAGGAAAGATTGGTTGTTTGCAACTATAACCAGTTTGTTTGCATGAATTTAAAGTCATCTTTGCATCAATGATCAAGATAGAAAGCCAGTATGGAATTGATCGGAACCAAAATTTTATCATCATAGTTGAATCTTTTTGCAATCTTTAACGATTTCCCATTCTCGTTTTACTCAATTTTTTTATTTTCTTATTCACTACCCTCATCTGGTTACATTGGTTAAAAATTTGCAGATTAAAGATTAAGGAAAAATTCTTGCCAATATCTTGGGAAACAAACTTGCTCGCAGCTATACTGGTTGGTATGCCCATACCAACCGTAGAATCCTGAACTGAAAATTCAGCTTAGATCTCGACTTATTTTTGGTGTAAAACAATACATCAAATTTTGGCGCCACTGCTTGGGATGGGTTTTAAGCGGTATTTTTTATTTTAATTCTTTAATTTGTTTTCACCTTTTTCTGGTTTATGCCTCGTTCGTCTCATACAGGAAATTAATCTTTACTCCTGAGATTTAGAAACTTGTAAAAAGTCTAACGAAGTAGAGAAAAGCCTTGAAAGGACATTCCTCGTCTTAGTCAATTTCCAACGAAACTCATTACAATAAAGCTGACGAACATGGACGTGAGAAGGAATCACCAGTGCTGTGTAAAGAGACATGGGACGTTACCGACACAATCGTTCTTTGTGCATTGTCCTTCCCAAAATCAACCGCAACTCCAAGACTAAACCAGGTTTCATACAAGTATTACGTAAATTTGGTGATATGCCAGGTGAGAGTGCTCATAACCATCTTGATGAATTTGACCTCGTATGTGCAACTCTTCGAACACAAGGTTTTTTGGAGGATCATATAAAACTACACACCTTTACACACACATTGCAGTGAAAAGCTCGTGAATGGCTTTTTTTAACTCCCACCAGGTTCAATTTGAACCTTGTATGATTTGGAGGAGAAATTTTTTTACAAAAGTTTTTTCCCGAGTCTAGAGCATGAGATCTGCAATAAGTGGTATTGGACAAAATAAGGGAGAGAGTCTTGCGCGTGACTAGGATAAATTTAATCGATTGTGTCGCAAGTGTCCTAACCATGGTTTTACTAAATTCGGCTCATCACTAACTACTTTTATGGTTATATGTGTTTTATTGATAGGAAGATTTTTGATGCAGCTTGTAGCGGAAATATGCTGAACAAAACCATGGATGAAGAAAAGGAGATCATCCTTGATATGGTTACTCATTCATTTGATGAAGATGGTGATAGATCCAGACCTGTCAAGGCAGCCAGTACCCACAAATGGATGATAAGTTAGATGCCCTCACATCGTTGGTACGGGAGCCAGCTGTGAAGACTTCACGAGGAGCAAAGTGCAAAATTTTCTCACAAGTGGGACACTACACTGATGTTTGCACTACTCTTCAAGACTCTCAGTTTGAACAAGTTTGCTATGGATTTGAAGATGCCCCCTTGAGACCAAGAAGAAATGGCCCCTTTTCAGATACATACAATCCGAGATGGAGGAATTATCCCAACTTTAGATGGAATCAGAAAGCCCCCGAAATGTATGCTCTGAAGCAAGAACAAGTTTGCCATGATATAAATCCAAATGAGAAGAGAGTCACTTTGAATGAAGTTCTTAAAATTATGGCCCAAAGCAGTGAAATGGTGCAAAATCTAGCCAAAAACACGAATGCTTTACAACAAGAGACTAGGGCTGCTATAGGTAACATAGAGCAACAAGTGACTCAATTGGCTACAGAGGTAAACAAGTTGAAGTTTAACACTGGAAGGTTACCCTCCTAGGCTGACCCGAATCCTAGGTAAAATGCAAGTGTAGTAACATTGAGGAATGTGAAGAATTTGGATGAACTTGAGCCTAAGGAAGATGACATGGAGAAAATCCAACATGAAGAAGACAAAAAGAGTAAAAATGAGTCCTCAAAGGTAAACACTAAACCCATGATATCTATATCTAACCCAAAGGTTTCTCCACCTTTTCCATCTAGATTAGCTCGTAACAAGAAAGAAAGGGGATGAGAAGGAGATTTAGGAGGTCTTCAAAAAGGTAGAAATAAATTTACCCTTGATTGAAGTTGTAAAGCAGGTTCCCAGGTATGCAAAAAATCTTAAAGAACTTTGTTCAAAGAAGTTGAAACATGGGAAAGATGCAAAAATTAGGGTAGGGAAAATGTTTCTGCCGTTGTTGAACCTAAATTGCCACAAAAATGTAAGGATCCAGGAATGTTTTTTTATTCCATGCATTATTGCACAAAAACTGCTTAAAAGACCATGTTAGATCTAGGTGCATCAATTAATGTCATGCATCTCTCTATGTATAATGACTTGAAATTAGGACCATTGAAGGAAACTCGTGTGAAAATCCAATTGGCTGATAGGTCTAATTTATATCCAGATGGAATGATAGAGGATGTATTAGTGCAAGTAAATGAATTGATGTTCCTTGTGGATTTCTACATTGTTGATATGGATAACTCATTCTCAACTAATAAATCCCTAATTCTTCTAGGAAGACTATTCATGAAGACGGCGAAAGCCAAAATTGATGTTGATAAGGGAATACTTAGTTTTGAGTTTGATCGAGATGTAGTTTCTTTTAATATTTTTGATGCCATGAGACATGTAGATGATCCTAAATCTATATTTACCATTGATGTGATTGACCCGTTGGTTGATGATTTTATGTAAAGGTTTCCAGATATGAAAAGTTGGAACAAGTACTTTTCAATGGACGGGACGACAAAGATATGATGGATGGCTTGGATGAACCTCTTTGTGAAATCATCATGAAACTTAACTCTACAAAAAAATTCAGCTCCTAAGCATTTTCGATAGGTATGCCCATACCGCCTGAATTTCGCTCAGAAACTCCAAAAATTATCTCTCTGGTGTTTTTGATCAGTATGCATATACCGCCCAGATCCCGCTCAGAAACTCCTGAATTAAGCTCCCAGACATTTTTGGTTGGTATGACCATGCCGCCAGAATTCCGCTCAGAAACTCCTGAATTCAGCTCTGAGACGTTTTCAGCCGATATGTCTATACAGTCCAAATCCAGATCAGAAGTGCAGTATGTTCTCCAGTCGACATCAGACGCGATGATCATCCTACCTATTCCAGAACGCACTTTTCCTTTGATTGAGAAAGCAACATAGCTGGAATTGAAGACCTTACCTGAACATCTCAAGTGTGCATTCTTAGAGGAGATTAAAACCTTACATGTTATGTATCCCAAGAGAATGAAGCTCTCACAATTGAGGGAATGACACTTTCATTGCCCCATATGGCTTATCCGAACAATCCAACTGAGTCTAGATTAAGGCGTTAAGGGCGCTACTTGGGAGGCAACCCAAGATTTTTTATTTTATCTTTATTTAAAATTTTCTTCTTTTTATTTATTTTGTTTTTGAGAAAAATAAAAAAATCATCCAATTGATTTTGATTTGTTTTGATGGTTTTAACTTACAGGATTCCAAGAACATCTACATAAGATGAAGGAGGATTTTTAAAGCAAACCAAATATGAACCAAAATATTCAACTTTCAGTCCAAAGGTTTCAGGAAGCTCATACAGATCGGGATTCACCGGTTGACCCCAGGGCTAAATAGCCGCCCAGGGAGCATTTTTTTCTTCTTTTTATTTGTTTTAGTTGCATGTTAGTGTAGAGTAATTGCATGACTTCATATTTTCAAACTCAATTGCATATGTTATCTCTTTCTCACACAATGTGGACAATGTGTTGTCTAAGTATGGGGTAGAGGGGCTACTTCGTTACTTTGTTGTTTTTCATTATTGAAAAAAATTCAGAAAAATATGAAAAGATTTTCAGTATTTTTCATCATTTGAGTAAGAAAGGCAGCCTTGAATTGAGAATTTGAATGTTTAGTATTATAATTTGGTTTGTGGTAATAATGAATGATTGTTTCCCTTTGTGAAAGAAATCATGGATTCCTTGTATATATTCTAGGATGACGAATGTGCAATGAGTCATTTTACTCTAAAACTAGATATGTTGTGAGGATTTAAGGCTTAAAGAGCAAAAGCCGGAACAAATATAGGCATATATGAAAAAGAAAAAAATGATCATAAGTAGCTCTTTATCTCTTTGTTGAGTGATCCTATTTTGATATTCATTGCTTGGTTTGTGCTATGATTTCGAGGCTATTTTTGATACTTGAGTATAAAAATGATAGCAGCATCTAGGAATGAACCTCACTTAGCTTATACTATATATTTCCGTCCTTATATTGATCCCCTAGTTTGCCCCGTTGAAGCAAGAAAACTCTTTCTTTGGTATTTACAGTCACTAAATATTTAGCCAAGAGCCTTACCCTTTTCTTAACCCTCTGAGTAAGTAATTTATTACTTCTTAAGATATTAATTGGAATTGCATTATGGGTTAGATATGGTTGAGATTTTTGTGCATTATGGCTTAGATATAGAGTGTTTTGGACTTACATTTATTGGGGACGTGTATATATAGTTTTGGCATTATTTTATCAATTTTGTATGCCCAGACATGTAAAAGCTGCTTCCCAGAAGAAGAAAAAATTCAGAAAAATTAAGAAAAAAAATTGAAATTGAAAAAAAGGAAAAAATTCTGGTTAGTAGAATATTTGGGCTATAAATTTTTGCGAATAATATGGGCACGGTTTAGTTCTTGGCACTGATGTTTATACTTATTTGCTTATCAATGTTTCATTTTCATTTGAAGTATGAGCAATGATGGGTATGAGGGTGATAATAAATTACTTGCATATTCTCGTATTTTTAGCCTCGTATTCCCTCTATCCTACCTTTATGACCCCAGCCCTTTTAAAACCTTGTTAAAGGCCTCATTGATTTGTAATCAAGTGTTCAATTATTAAGGTGGAGAGAGTGGCTTATTCAAACCTTTTGTGATGAGTATTAAAAATAATTTGTGTAATTGACCTGATTATGATTTTGAGAGATGATGAGTGACCTTGGTGAGGCTGGATTTTATTGCATGATTTTGACTGGAATATGAGGATGGTGTGATTTTATAATCAAAGGGGAATGATTTTTGGTATGATGGTTGATTGTGTTTTGATTCTAACAGTGATGGTTTTTGATTTTAGGGCTACCAAGTTTTTTTGAGTCTGACGTTTACATTTATGTTTTGGATTTGCATATGCTCGAGGGCTAGCATGATCTAAGTGTAGGGTAGTTTGATTAGATTGATTTTACCATGTATTTTGGGTAGATATTGAGCTAAAATGTTTTGTAAATCCTTGGATATATATGTTTTTGGAATTATATTGCAGTTTAGAAATTAGAGGCTGAATTGTCAAGTTACTGCAGTTTTTGGTCGGTATACTCATACCGACCAGCATTCCGGAAACATGAAGGGATTTACTATATGTGCTTGGAGATGGAAGAGGAGAAAAATATAGAGATGTGGGAGAACCGAGGGATTATTCAGGCTGAAATTATGACAAGTCAAAATGCAGTTGGAAAAGAATCTGGATTGATTTGAAGATTCCTAAATTGTATGAGAGAATATTATGTTTAGTTATTTGAATTCTAAATCGATAATTAAAGATATATTTTATTCCTTATCTATCTCTTGGCTGTATTATTTTTCCATACATTAATTTTTTTTGTTTCATTCGGACACAAGACAATTAGAATCACATGCAGACAGTCTCTTTGCGCAGAAATCGTATTCAAGTTTTAGAGATTCTCAGTATTTTATTCATACAATCTTCATAATTTATTTTTATGTTTTTGATTGTTAATCTTATTATGTTTTCTAGTTGAATTCAGCTTTTCTGGTAAAAATCACAGAAGTTCTGGCGTCGATTCTCGTGAGATCTAATTACTTTTTATACTTTTAATTCATGCTTGCATATGTTGTTCTTGATTATAGTGTTTATGATTTCTTTCATGTTATTGAGTAGTGGCCAATATTTGATAGCATGTTAGTTAATTTAATGTCAATTGAACCAATTATCCTTAATTGTGATTTAAGTTAAATCAGTGGTTGGGAAATATAGTCTTAATTTAACAATCATGCGTCAGAGTTTGTTGGTTATAAATTGGGTCTTTTTAATTCTTAATGCTGCTATCATATTAAATATATAGAGCGTCTCTCAGGTTATATGTTAGTTACAGAAATAGTTGGTGAGGCGTCCTCGTGATTATCAACAATGTAAGGAAAGATTGGTTGTTTGCAACTATAACCAGTTTGTTTCCATGCATTTAGAGTCATCTTTGCATCAAGGATCGAGATAGAAAGCCAGTATAGAATTGATCGGAACCGGAATTTTCTCATCATAGTTGAATCTTTTTGCAATATGTAACGATTTCCCATTCTCATTTTTACTCAATTTTGATTTTCTTATTCACTACCCTAATCTGGTTACATTGGTTCCAAATTTTCAGATTTAAGATTAAGTAAAAAGTCTTGCCAATCTCTTGGGAAATTAATTTGCTTGCAGCTATACTGGTCGGAATGCCCATACCGACCGCAAAATCCTGAACTGAAAATTCAGCTTTGAGCTCAATTTATTTTTGGTGTAAAACGACACATCATTTTCAATAAATATTTGTGACATGTGCCCAAGTCACTATACTGAATCACTACATCAATCCATGTCACAAATTAAGGACACTTCTAAATTGAACTGCATCTTAATGCGTCACAAAAAATATAACGATACCTTAATGCGTCATAATATTTTAGTGACAAGTTAAATAGAGGCATTATATAAGACATCACTTATAATTTTAGTGATGCCTTGAGTGTCATGAATGCTCAAAAAAGTGTCACAATTGGATTTCTTTTGTAGTGTAAAAACCCTAAATCCCCAAATTCCGATAGCTTTTAGTGAAAAAATAACCCTAACTACTTTACATAAGTGCAAATTTAACCTCATAGACTATATTCTGGCATTGACTGGAAATTTCCGGCTCGAAACATTAGTATGTAGTATATGAAGCTCAATGCAGTACAAATTAAACTTAATATATAAACTGAAACTCCTTCATTAATAAAATATTTTAATTACAACATAAACTTCAAATACATAAAACTAATAAGATGAAATGACAATCCACAACGACTCATATCCGTATGTGGAATGACCAGGAACACTAGGATCTAAAACCTCAAATGTACTATCTTCAATCTCATAAGTAGATGCATATCTCTCTTCAGTTCCCCAAAAAAATTCATGCACTAATTCACCAGTAAAGTATATATAATTCAACCTCAATATACCTTCGGGGCTGAAGACGAATCTACCACAAAAGCCACATTTTAACCAAAAAATAAAGCATCTCTTTCCAAACAATGGATCACCTTAAATTTCCTATTCTCAACGTCTAATTCAAATGTGTCAATCTCTGTAACAAAAAAATATTATAAGACCCTAACAAAAAAAAGCTTTCCATTGGATGATTCTGCCAAATAACACTTAGCATGGAAAAAGTCATAACAATACCCAGGAATATTAGGAACCAATACATGAACCTCATTAAACTCTGCCCCGAAGGGATCACAATACCAAACAGTTGGAACACCACCTTCATTTTTAGTAACAGAGTAAAATCTATCATTCTAGTAATTAACATCAATAAATTTCACACCTGCACTAATTCTAGTCCATGTATGATCAACTGATCTATAAATTCCTGAACTTCCATCCAGAAAAACAACCGTAAGATGAAATGTTGAAGCAGAATCCAGATTAATTTATAATGCACCCTTCCTAGTGTAGTTACCTCTATCGAAAATATTTTCATAACTTTGAGGGAGCTGCAATCTGGTGTTTGAGTACGCGTTGAAAAAAAAATCTTCACTAACTCTAACAAAAGTAACCATCCAAAATGTACTTCAATGCACTTTATGCCTTCAAGTTTAGGAAGATGTAGCCTCATCAAATTTTTTCTCTTCATCAAGCAGAAGAAGTAACGTTCAACACCATCAGGATCATTGGACCCATCAGCATAGGGA
The DNA here is from genome assembly GCA_032355605.1 of Rubia tinctorum. Taxonomy (NCBI): domain Eukaryota; kingdom Viridiplantae; phylum Streptophyta; class Magnoliopsida; order Gentianales; family Rubiaceae; genus Rubia; species Rubia tinctorum. Next base: position 12,309 of record JAULKM010150683.1, on the reverse strand, counting down.
GCGAGCACCCATTGAATGAATTCCTCCCAACGACATTACACCAAAATTGGCATACTCCTCTCATTGAAAGAAAATAGGAGAAGAGAAGAAGGTGAAACAAAATTTGGAGAAACGTTTCAATGGACAACTCAGAACCATCATAAGTCATTTTCAAAGTGAAGTACGCAAAGAAAGTTGAAAGCAAAAGTTTAGTGAAAATGGTAGAACGCAAAAGCTAATATTTCAAAGAATATAGTAAGAGAGGAATTTGAACATGTTAACTGTTGGAAGAGGGAAAAAACTTCTTAGGGAAATGGAAAGGTTTAATGTCTAATTTTTTTAAACTAAAAGGTTTAATGTCTATAGAAACCTTAATATGCATTAAAATTTATAAAAACTGAAAAGTCAATTAATCATAAAACTTCAATTAAAATACATAATATGCATTATCCCATGATTTCCATTGTCACGTTCTCCACTCCTCCTCTACTTTCACAACTTCCATAAACTTGGGAAGTGGGTTCCTTTTAATTAATAACATTTTCCATTTATTTTATTTTATTAATGAAAACCTCAAAAAGAAAAGAATGAATTTTGTTACAAAATACATGAAACACATGCATTGTTAACTACTTACTTATTGGAATTTGAAGAGGTTCCGATAGTGGATCCCAAACTTTAATTTGAATATGGCTTCCCAGAATATGTTTAGAACTCGGAAACCAGTGTGAATAAGTTATGCTATAGCAACGAATGACAACTGTTACGATTTCGGAACATAAGTTACGATCTCTTTTGTATTTTCGGGAACCAAAATGATCATATTCATCTCTCTTTGTCTTTAATATTTTTTCAAAAATATAATTAATGAGCTCGGAAGACATTCTGAGGTACATAATGATACTACAAAATTATTTATTACGAGTCCGAAACATAAATCCTGACCTCATTTACATATTCAGGATCCAAATTGATTGTCTTCAACTCTCTTTGTCTTTGATCAATTTTTCTAACTATTTTTTACAAAGTCAGAAGACCTTAGGAACATTATTAAACTACGAAAGTATATGTTACGATTTCGGAACTTAAGTACTAACCTCTTCTTCATTTTTAGGAATAAAACTGATCATCTTCCACATAACATTTTTTCCCTAAACTTGTTTTGAGCTCGGAAAAGAATCTGACCTCCATTAGGAAAGCATGAAATACATGCTATGAGTCTGGAACCTATGTTCTTACCTCTTCTGTTATTTCAGAGAACAATCTGCCAATCTTTACTGTTAGAATCATTTTTTTATTAGGAACAAAAATTCATACCTATGATAAATGACCACAGATTTGTTCCTATTTTGGAACAATACCACGCATATAAAAAAACCCAAATCAGAGTTCATTCACAAAAGACTAATCAATTTCCGACAGTGGAACTTCAAACCCCCTAAAATTAAAACTCTAATACATGTGAAAAACATCTCCTCACATCATGTCTTCTTCAAATCCAACTGCACGGGTACTAGACGTCGTTTCCAATCTATGAAAGGAAGCCAACGGAGGAATCCAGGCTAAAGCTAGGTTTGTCTCTCTCTGAAGCTCACACTAGGTTTGATGCTTTAAGGGATTCAAAAAAATATTACATTGCTATGTTATTGATATGAATGTGTACAGGAGCAGAAGGGCCAGAGGATCCCGTTAGGTTGTTTGAAGATCAATATGTCCTTAAACTTTCTAGTTTGAATGAACCAAGTTACTTTGATGAGATACGCCAATTTTATACCAGTTTGCATAAGGTTGAGGGTTCGGGTAGTTATTGGACTAGGGTGAACGGTTATGATGTTGAAATTAATTTGTGGTTTATAAATCAACGAATTGAATGCCTTTACAAGGGTCTGGAAGTTGTTTACCCCAAGTGGAGGACTGGTTTTATATGACATTTATCATCGGGGGGAATGGTCGCTTAATGATGATTATCCTAGAATAGACCCTATTGCGTGTAGTGTGAAATACTTTAGACGCAAGCCTCATGATCTAGGTAGACTGGAATAGCTTTACCGAAAGGAACTTGATATAGACCAATGTATTGTGTACGATATAATAGCTCAGTCTATAGTACCCACTCCCAGTCACGTCATCGAGCCAAATTACTTGACTCTTATGATGTTCTACTATGTCATTAAGTGGGCCAAAGTTAATCCAGACAGTGCAATTTTTAAGCAGATGATGTGTGTAGGTACATCAAATATATTAATCAAGAATTTTCCTTATGGAAACTTGATTACGTTGATCTTGTGCGGTATGAACGGGTTGCCTTTTCACGGTGAGGAGAAGGGCTTGCAAGTACTTTAAATAATAGTGCTTTTTGAAGAAAAGTGGATATTGTATGAGAACAAGTGGTGGCACCGAACCATAAATGCAGCAGAACCTCACAAGAGAACCCAAGCTACATTTATTGTTTTTAAAATATATGTATGTTAAACACTTGTCTTACAATAATTTTTATTTGGAAAATGATTTTGCAGAGGAGTTTGGCCCTAGATTTATGAAGATCATGAAAAATTGCCTGTGACGTGTTCGCGACCAAGTATGCCAACTTAGGGAGCGTGTATGGAAGCTCGAGAAGAAACAACGTCCTTATGAGTGAGTCTTCAATGAGTCAAAGACCCCACACCTCAAACGATGCTTATTAGTGTGACAAGTTGTAGGTCTTCCATAGGAGATGCTAGGAACTTTGTTTATTTTGGTTGTAACTGTAACAGTCTACCTAAAATATTATGCCCTTTTCAATTCACTATACTAAAAATTTTTAATTAATGCAAAAATATTTTGAGTTCGTTCTGCTTTTTTTCCAAGTGTGAATAAAGATTCTTAATAACAAAAAATATGGTATGCATATTATAGCATGGTATTAAGGAAACAGAGAAAGCAAAGAATGATGACCAATTCTCCAAAAAAGGTTACAAGTTCGTAACGTTGCTCGTTCTTTTCACAACCCTCATCCTTAAAGGTTCCCGAGTTTGAACCATATTCGTATCGTAGTCCTAAGTTTGGAACCTATCACATTAGAAGTAACTTTTGTACAACCGCTTTTAATTGTACACAATCAAAGACGGTTATTCAGTGAACCGACTTTGATTAATATCAATAAAAGATGGTTCGCTCAAAACCGCCTTCTAAAGAACTGGAACTGCCTTCAAATTTTTTCCAGTACCCTGAAACAAGAAGTTCCGAGCTCCAAACTTGTCCTAGAAGGCGGTTCCTGAAAAATTTAGTGAAACTGCCTTTGAAGTCCTCATTTACTAGGCCATTCTCCACTAGTGATTATTGTGATTTGGGTTGCTTATTAATATTCTTGGGGACTTGGTAAAACCGTACGGTTACCGATTGAACCAACGTACGGGTTGTGTAGTTGCGTACATGGTACTCCCTCCTTCTCAACCGAATTTGCAAAAATTTTGGTCAATTTTTTCAGATAATGTATGATCAACGAAAAATCGATAATTTAAGTTTTTCACTGATAGTGTGTTAAAATTTGATATTTATATAGTAGAAAGTTTCAGGAAATGAGGTCTTTTCATAACCTTATGGACAACCCACCGTGGCTTTTTCCTTAAATATTGTAATTTGTTAATAAATTTTAATATTGTATTTTAAAAGTTAAAACAAGTAATAATATCTATTTGAATGTAAAAGTATATTATATATAATAAAAAAAATTCTAAATTTCTAAATTTAGTATGTAATTTAACAAATGCATTGTATAAGGTAAAAAATAAGTGGTTTGTCCATAAACTTATTGACGGAGAGGTAGTTAGAAGACCCACTCTTTATATAATACATTATGAAGGGAATTCAACAATAGCTCACATGATTTTATTGATATCTATATATAAGTTAAAAATTATGGTCAACGTGTCATGAGAAAAATGATCAAAAAGTGTGAACATTTTGTTGGGACGGAGGGAGTACATACGTGTGCAATTTGTGCAGCCATTCATATGAATTTTGTTGGATTATAATATTTATTAACATGTAACATACATTATAATAATTATCAGCGTAGATGCTTTTGTGAAAAGTTAAAAGGGGTGTATTTCTTCCACAAATACGTGAACATTAAAATATGAAATTGTAGGGAGTGCTATAAATGAGCGATTTTGAATACATAGAGGTCATATTCCACTTCTAGAAAAAGCAGCAAAAGCCCTTTTCGGATTCAATTTCAACATTAACTAATTAATTAATATAAATTATAAATTATATATAATTCAAACACATAATTCCCGACTAAAATGAATTTTACCTAAGAATAGCTGGAATATTTGAAACACTAAGCCAGTACAATGACGAGTTGCATCCACAAAATTCTGGACCACATTTTCGTGCTGCTATTTTGTTCACCATCTCTAATGAACACGTGGTCATTATGAGGGGATCAAGTTGGAGTAATTTGTTGTAATAATATATTTCAATTGAATGGTAAAATCACTCTAGAATGATTGTTGTAAAAATTTCTTGAATATCGATAAGAGTCATTACGTACGGTTTCCATAAAGAGTAATTGAATCCTATTACTATCTTGGGTTACACAAATTCCATTCGAGAATAAAAATTTCGAGAATCCCTCCAGATTTAGGCTTGAATCAAGAGAATAACTGTGTTTTTGGTTGTTGCATAAGTCTTAGAAAATTTTGAGAATTTTTCACTTCTGTTGTATCTTTTTTGGTCATGCTAGGAAAAAATGTCGTAAAAAGACAAAACACTTCATCATTCCACACTAAACCATGTACCTATCAGAATTATAAATTCTGAAATGATGTATTTTTTTCACACGATACATCTTTCCACATTGCACCATAACATTCAATGTATCGTCCTAAATCATCCATATCGTTTCCATCAAATAGAAGTTAGGAAATATACACCATCACATCAAAATATAATATACTCTGAAATGATAAATCTTTCAAAGCAAGGACAAAACATATTAGTAATTAGTATTCAGACCAACACAAGTTTAATACTTACCCTAAAAGTGTAAGCTCCTATATAGTTTATGCAAGTGTGCACTACACACCACCAAACTGGTTTTAACGTCCCGAGTTCACAATTACTTGAATCCAATTATACTAAAATAGCCTTGTGTTTCATAAAACACCAACAATCCTCCCCAATTAAAATATTATCCTTGATTTGTAAAATCCATCAAATAAACTAAACAAGTGCATAAATGAAAATATCTTGAAGATTGATTTTTCTCTTTATTGAATTGCACTTTCCAAATATTCGAGAATTAAGGTGTCTTTAAAGATTGAACCCTTCAACCCACCACATTCCAAATATTTAAGTATAACTGGATTTGACCAATTGTGAATTCGAGATGTTAAAAAAAAGTTTAGTGGTGTGGAAGGGACACTTGCATAAACTATCTAAGAACTTACACTTTATGATAAGTTTTAAACTTGTGTTGGTTTGAATACTGATGACTAACATGTTTTGTCCTTGTGTACAAAAATTTATCATTTCATAGTTTATTATACTCTAATGAGGTGGTGCATATTGCCTAACTTCTCTTTGATGGAAAGGATAAGGATAATTAAGGGTGATACATTAAATGTTGTGCAATGTGGAAGATGTATCATGTGAAGAAAATGCATCATTTACTAATTTATAATTTTGATTGGTACATGATTTAGTGTGGAATGATGAAGTGTTGTCTCTTTTCACGGCATTTTTCCTATTTATACAAGCATACGAATGCCAAGAAAAAATAAAAGAGAAGTGAAAAATTCTCAAAATTTTCTAAGACTTACGCAGGAACCGAAACCACAGTACTGAAAAGTATTCTCCTGATTGAAGCCTAGAACAGGAGCGACTCTCAATTGTTTTATTCTTGAAGGAAATTCATATAACCCAATGTCGTAATAGAGTTAAATTACTCTTTAAGGAAAACGTATGTAACACAACTCACATCAATATCCAAAAAAATTATCACAATCTTCCAAGCGTGATTTTACCATTCCATTTGAATACATTATTACAACAAGTTACTCCAAAATTATTACAACAAGGAATCTATTGCAATAGTTCTATGCTTTAGCAATATCAGGATTCCCTAGGGCTGCTTACAGATTGTATATTAGATGCCTAGCCAAAGAATTCCTTGCAACTTTGATATCATCAAGGGAGTAGGGATTTGAATCCTTCATGCAAACCTATCAATAAGTAGTTAGTAGAAAACAGAAGAAAGGTTAGTTATATTTGTTGGAAGAAACAATTGTACACTTACCTTGTCGATTTGAAGAAAGTCTTCTTTGACTTCTTGGATGTATTCAAACTCGTATAGCAAGATGTAATAGCCACAATCCAAGGCCTGCGCTTGTTTCTTATACAGAAATAAATAAAATTTATAACCTTAACTAAATTGTTATATTAATTTTTTAATTATCCTAAATGGAAAAAATAATGTCCATAACCCCCGTTGATTTCGACCACCTCAATATTACTTTTATTTTTGCAGCTAATGTTTTGCATCGCCAACTCCAAAATCTTGACAAATGCATCCGAAAGTTTGAAGTGCAAGGGATCCATCTAATAAACACGGTTAAGGGCGAGGACTATAAAAATAATTCTCCAATGGTCATTGAATGGGAAAATTGAAATTTTACGCAAAATTAGTTGTTTGTAGATAGAATCAAAATAAAAAAAACTAGTACAGAACCTTTCAATGTATGGTGGAATGAACAACTTCTTATCCTTCTACCCTGGGATTTTACAGATGTAGTCGATCCTCTCTTGTTTTGTACAACCAATTTTTTGAATCAACACCAGGAACATATATCCAATCCATCATTTCTTTTGGTTATGTGTAAGAAAATGTGCCTATGGAAAGTCATTTTACTTTGGTAGCTACAAGGCAATCATTGAAATATTGACTTTTTAATTAAAATTATAGAAATAACTCACAAGGTGTAGATGGATATGATCATTTGATTGACTTGCTCACATCTCCATAGATCTTTGAAATCACTCTAAAATACGATGATCTCTCGTTTATGTAGGAATACACAATAATTTCCCAAGATTGCGTATGTTGAGTTTCGATCATGTGGTTGAAGGCAATCATACAAGACTCATACGAAGTGTGGAAAATCTCGAAGCAGTTGTGGTCTTGCAATTGAGGGTCTAAGCTTCATGGGAGTGGTTGAGACCGATTTAGGTGTTGGCTTGACCGGTATTGGTGTTGGTTTCATTAGTTTAGGTGATGTGGGCCATGTTTCCTTCAAATAGCGATCCGTTATAGGATCGGCATAAATAAGTCGACGAGGCCAAAGTAGAAACACTTCCCGTGCAGGATGAAACATCTTGTATTCTCCGTCTATGATTGGCAATGAGGGACCGAACACCAATGGTTCTTCCATAGAATCCCTAGAAATACCCTTAGCAATAGGTACAAAGTGATAGTGTTTCATCAATTCATACAGAACTCCATTGGCTAGGTAGAGTGGTTTACCACCTATGCCCTAATCTATATACAGCTCGAACGGGAGTGACTTCTACATTACCACAATTCAATATTTCAATTTGCTAATTTCATTAATTCTTAGTAAAATTTGGACCGAGTCGAATAAATATACCTTGTTTCCACTTGGTTGTAAGGCATTGTCGAGATTGTCCAATTTGAAAAATTGTCGCTCGATTCTCACAGTTTTCACAATGGCCTCTCGATTCACCTCAATATCTCTTGGGGAATGATGTGATCCCCTTGATGACAACATCCATACGGGTATCAAATTATCTTATTTTTCTTAGAGAACAAGCCCGGTATGTTGGATCAACCTACGAATGAGGATCTCTTGCTGCTCAATTCTTTTGTCTTGAAGAAGCTTTTTTTTCTGAAGGGTGTGGACTCTGAAGGGTTCAGCACCAACATAGGACCCAGAAATGCCAAAATTCTCCCTTTGGGTCATGAACTATCCCACTCCCCTAGCACACCCTGGGTGGTCGGATTTTTCGGTTGCTTCACAATGATTGTCGTACTTATTAGTTGGAATGAAGTACCCTTGTAAGTCATCATTCTTCAATTTTTCTTAAACATAATAGAACTTAAATAATAATATATGTATTAGAAAATTATACAAGTACCCACAATCAATTTTCAAACAAATAATATATTGAATAAAAAGTTTACTTTCAATTCTTTCCGCATTAAATTTTTCCTCATCTTTGACATACACTCTATCTTTGTTTTGCTAGCCTTGGAGGAATAGATAGTGCCTCTAAATGTCATGTTCATTGATCGGTTGCACAGAAGCCGTAGCCTCATCTTCGGTCATCCCACCCTCTAATGCGGTATGGAAATCTTCTTCAAAACATTGTTTGGCGAGGTCTTTTTCTGCCTTGGCACATCCCCCATGGCTCAAACGGTGAGGAATAAAATTCTTCTTGGAAATTACTTGTTTTTTTCTTCTATTGTTCTCTAAATTAGGAAGTTAGACTAATGCCATCCTCATTGGACATATTGAACTAAACTTATTAATAACATGAAATTATTAATACTAACATTATCCTTATTCTCCAATGCCCTCCTTTTGTGGATCTCCCAACTTTCGAGTTGAATGTGAGTGTACGTTAGCCACAGGCGATCACCCCTTTTATCACTAAAAATGTAGTCCCGACACAAAGTGTACTTATGTTGACGATAACTCTTTGACATCTCCAACATAGCCTTCCTCTTCAAGTCATCTATGTTTGGTGATTAGATGTCAAATGACCTCTGTGAGAATTTTGGACTCCATAGGGTCAATCACTTTGATACATTTTTCAATCAAGGACAAATTTAGGGAAATAACAATTCACTAATTGTGCCTTACATTCCATCCAAAAAGAGGCCTTGTAATCTTTTGGGACTTATTGCCAACTATCGTAGTGGATGTCAACCCTTGTTTTACCCACCTTCGCTACCCAACTAGACCATTAGGCCGTTGTTCTGACACACATTTTTTAGACTTACTGAATATCAAAGAGGTTAACTCTTTCCTAGACATTCTACGTTCTAAGGTTCTATAATGAACTTGGGTATTCCTACATGCTCGGATCCATCATCCTCATCCACATCATCATCCATATCATGGTTTGTTGTTGGAGGATTTTCATATCGGGAATGTGAAACTTGATCACTACTGTTTTTCTTATATGTCATTTTGTACGCTACATTCAAAAATATACCATAAAATTATTTAACCGTACTTGAAGGAGATACATATCCTGAAACATTAACAAATAAACGATTAATAAAAAAACATATTGAATACATTTGCCCTAATAAATTGAAATGTAGAATACATATCACATATCCTTTAATTTAAAATAGAAATAATTAATCCTCCCCTCTTTTGATTACGTAAACCCTAACTTAATACATAGAAAACACAAGACTAAATACTAAACCCCTAAACAAATGAAATGAAAAATATACACCACAAAATATGTAACCCTTACTCATCATTAACCCTTATAGTGATACTAAATGAAGTCCAAAAAATCCTATGGTTTTTTGTCACACAATGTGATTCCTACCTAGGGTTCGACATTGTACAAAAACATACCTTCCCCTATAATGTTTTTGAATTTTCAGGGCTGCCCACAGAAATACAAGGCCATATTTGATTCGATGAGATTAGCTTCCCTTACACTGGGAGTAGATAGATATTTTCTCTTATGTATCTTTCTTAAACCGATCATTTATAAGTTCCTGCATGTATTATTCCACATTTATTGTTTGGATGTTTGTTTTTAAGATTCCTTAGATGATAGGTCCTATGTACCGGAATCGCAAAAAAAAAAATACATCTTCTTGAGGTAAGGCCATTAAATCCCCCTCTTTTTGTAACTTTTTTTTCTAAATTAATAAATATGTAGGGGTCCGTCAAACCCCCACCATCACAGGTGGAATTTCTTACAAAGAATTATTGGTTTGAGTTCATGTTGAAGTTAAGAATAAATATGTTTCCAATTTCATTTTTCACCCCCTCTCACTCTCCTCCAATCCTTCGTGGGGACCTTCTAAAATTTTTGTGGCCATAGTTAAAATATGAGAATTAATGGCTTCTTGTAGAGATGATGTGTGTTATATTGTGTTCATATTTTGTGGGATTATTGTGATTTTATTGAGATATAGTTTGGACTTTTAGATTTTTTTGTGCAGGAATTCATGAATATGAAGAATTTGAGAGGGAGCTATGCATTGTACTCTTTTTTCCCTTAACTAATGGTTTGTTCCCACTAGGTTTTCTAGGTTAAAAAATTTAATAAAGCGATGTGATCCAATGAAAAATGTTTTTATTTTATAAGACATATTCCAGAGATGAAGGATGAAGGCAAAAACAGAATTGCTAAATTTACGAAGTGAAAAGTGAATTATTGAAGAAAAGTAGATTTGGAGAAATAAAATATTTTCACTTCCCATATTAATAAGGATTTTGAGAAATTTATCACCTTGATGTGCTCATATTAATTTTCATGCGCACGCATTGAACCAGTTTGCATGTTTAACGATTAGCTTAGCTTTGATTTTATTATTATTAATTAGTTTAGGTATGCTTATTATATATATTCTTTGTATGTTTAGTTTAATTATTATAAGTAACTAATTTATATATTGACATGAAATAACGAGTATTAATTTATGAATCGTGAGACTTTTTTGTTTTAATTGATTCTTATGTGTTGTCTATTGTTCTTTGTTTAATTTATTCTTAATATGTTTAAACCTGATCAACTTGAATATTATTAAGATAGTTTTAGTTAATTCCACCAATATGTAATCGTTGGAAAAAGTTCGTGATATGGATCTCCTTGTAAAGATTCTCGATGTAGAATTTTGAAGAGCACACTAAAATACGGTTGAACGAAGCACTGTTTTTCAATCAAAGATAAAATAGATGAAATCCAATCAAGAACACAAGTTTATAAACTTCATTAACACAAAGGAGGAATTGACATAAGATCCAAGCATTAGTTGGACAAATTGATCACTAACCAGCCCACTGGATTAGTTCACAAATTTGAAGGATATTTCTAACTTAATTAGTCCACAGGATTAAATAACAATGAAAAACTCGCAAGCAAAAAGTAATAGCTGAAAATATAAGACTGACAAAAGTTTAAGGTCATTAAAATGTTAAAAATCATCACATATTTATAGTACATATGTATGGCCTTTAAGAATACAAAGAAGACAAAGATTCGGTAATTGTTATGAGAAAATGGAAGGACTCATGACATCTTTAAAAAGTTATACTCATATCTAACTAAAATACCTAATTTAAAGCTAAATGATGACCAAAATTTTCCAAATAAATCTATCCAAATATTGGCTGATTTTTTTAATGAATCTTCCATATCTTAATTAACCAAATCTAATTCTAATCAAATCAAAACTAAACACTAATTAAAATAACGCCAAAAATCTTTTAAGACAATATGGTCGAGTTTATAGGCTTTATCATAAAAATAAATAAAATGATCACACTAACTCATTAAAAAATCCAGTGGGAAAAAAGTATAGTGTTAACCAGCTAAAAATACTCGACTAAAAAACTATAATAAACGATATTTTTTAGATCGTATCATTCCCTCCGGAATCAAAAAGTTTTGTCCTTGAAACGTGAACCATTTTCTAACATAAATATAGACAAATTTCCCATGCAATCCCTGCAAAGTTTTGCTGATAAATGGTGACTAGACGCTGAGTATGCAGTGACTGGAATGCTAATGTGGCAAAACCTCCTTCCACTCACGAGAAAAGAATACCAGGCAAGAAAATCAACTAACTTGCGATGAACTAATCAATTAATGATAAATTGATGTACTAACGAGGGAAGAGATGGAGAAGAGCGGAAAGCATGAGGCAGATTTCGACCGCTGATGGTGACGCTGAAGCAGATAACCGCGGCGAGTATTTTTTCAGTTAAAAAATAAATTTGCATCAATGAAGTTACCAATTAATGCTGCCCCTACAATACCAACTAATTCCAGATGATAAAGATAGCCATAGGAACTTTTTCTTTTCTATGATTCCAAATTATATGAATTTCCGTACGTAGATCTTGGATGCGGAATTTTGAAAAGCACTCTTAACGAGGGATGAACGAAGCATTCTTTTTGAATCAAAGACAACATTGGCGAAGTCTAGTCCAGAACACAACATTATGAAGTGTTGGAAAATTATGTTGATTTCATCAACTTTTGAGCTCAATTTGAGTAGTACCCGAAATGAATTGGGTCCGGTGGATGACATTTTTGGATTCTACGTAGCGAGTACTATAAAATCGG
>JAULKM010150664.1:5170-17303 GCA_032355605.1 Rubia tinctorum | reverse complement strand
CATGAACCCTTAGGAATATCCCTCTTCTCTGTGGACGACCCCGACTTGCTAACTATCTACTTAGTTGTATTTAGTAAACATTTTGGGCTTAAAAATAGTATCTTTGAGAGGTACGGCGACGACCTCCCAGATCCATCGGGCAACACGACATTCACAACATTAACAACAGTAGTAACATTAATCAGAGAACCTTTGTTACCCGTCATGTGATACGAGACTCCCGAATCAAGAATTCATAGTAAAGTGAACTTACCTGACCCATGGTCAGAAACAACATTAAACTGAATAAATAAATGTCGGGTCATATTCCATTGTTCATCAGACAGAGCAGGACCAAAATCATCATGGGCTGGAGCAAGATGGTCGGCGGCCGCAACATGTCCAGGTGGGGACACGGTGGCACCTGAAAAAGGTAGCGATGCCTAAAAGACTTCTACGGCCGGTCCACCGTTACCGGCAGTGATTGTCGGTGGTGATGACACAGTGTTCATGGATTTCTAGTTCAAGTCCTTGAACCAATATGGGACGCCTGTGAGTTGAAACAGGTATTTTTTTTCATGAACCTTGCGATGATAGTGAGAGTAGGTGAGATTCTTTCCGTCAGTTGAATTGAGAACAACTATCGAAGAACCCAATGGTGGAGGGCGTTGTGCAGCATACGCCATAGAGTCAGTTGAAGACTTGCAAGACTGAATAACGGCTTTGTGATTCTTCTCCTGATCAACAAGGACATATACGTGCATGACAGGTGGCAAGGTATCGGTGGTCATGATGTTGGATCGCAAAGTGTGGTAGCCTACATAAAGTCCGAGGAGAAATTGATAGATCATGTCTTTCTCACCTGCTTAGAAGGCATTTGCAGCATGGTTGCGCGTGCACAGAGGTTTGCAAGCTTCAAAGGTGTAAACTAAAGGAGGCCGGAGTGATTTGTAATCACTAAACAGCTTCTTCAGTTTGCCAAAATAAATGGCAACAGTCTGACCATTCTGCCGACAATTTCTATATCTTCACGCATTTGCAAAATTTTGAAACCATTCCCTAGAGTAAATTGTGCCTTAAGATTATCCCACAATACCTTAATTGTGCCATAGTAGCTGGTAGATGAACGCAATGGTGGATCTAAAGTCTGTAAGATCCAGCATACAGGGGTAGCATTAACTCTCGACCAATCAACTGCATCAGGATGATTATCCGGGGGTTTGGTAACGGTTACATCAATGAAACCAATCTTCTTCTTGGTAAACATAGTGCCAGAAATTGCAGCAGACCATTCAAGGTAATTTTCTTCACCTTTTAGGATGACGAGACAGATTAACAAACCAGGACCGTCATTAGTACAAAAATAGTAAGGATCATTCAGAGATTGACCGATAGGAATAGATCCCCCGGAGCCTGATTGTAACTGTAACTTTTTGAGTAAAGCTGCAATCACATCAGCGGTATTGAGATTCTGTAATTATTAGCCTCAGATTCAGCAACAATGCGGGCTTGCTCACCAGCATAGGAACTGGAACCAAGAGTGGACATTGGTGTATATCAGCAACACACACGATCGGTGGTACGGTAGATTGAACGTGCCAGCGCGTGGATGGACAGGCAGTGCATGAAAATCACGCGCGATGAATATGGGTAGGCACAGACAGCGGACGATCACGACAGCCGGAGAAGAAGCTTCGATGAGTCATCGACTGCTGAATCGGTGGAGGAAATCGGTTGAACGCGATGGTGTGTGTTGATCGGCGGGTGGCGCATGTGAACGACGGTTGGCTCCGACGAAATATGGCAGCGAATTTTTTTTGTCTAGAGTTTCGGGATTTTTGGCTCTGATACCATGTAAAAAATATGGGTAATAAATGTGTAATTTTATTCATCCTTTGGGGTACATTATATAGAGGTACAAACACCTTTATAGAAAATGAAAAGGAATCTAAATCTAATTACCATTACTAATATAATATTCACATTATATTAGTTATTCCTTTAATATAAGAAATTAATCTCACATTATGTGAATTTGATCATGTATATTATTGTTAGGATAGAAAGATTCATAAAATATTCTACCTTATCTTTAGGTGATTTTAGTAAATAATATAGTGTTAGAGTTCTAGTATAACTCAACCTCTTTATGCATTTATTCTATATATTGTTGAACATTCCATGAAATGCATAATCGGGAAATCTATTCTTTCATGGCCTCACACCCTCATCGATCTTGGCCTCACACCCTCATCGATCTTTGCCTCATACCTTCCTTTCTCTCTCTCTCTCTCTCTATTTATTCTTCTTCTTTTCCACTGTTGATCCATCCACTCCCGCAACATCCTTTTTTGGCAAATTTCTGGTCAACTTCCGGCGAATTTCCGGTGACTTTCTGCAATCATTTTCCCAAAATATTTTTCTTAATTGAGCGCTCTCGGGCAAGCAGTCTAGCATGTTTCTCCGACATTGCACTTGGATCTCCGACGCTGCTTTCCTCTGAAGTTTCCGGCAGTCGACATCTTTGTTTTCAGCCTTCCAGCGAATTTTCGGTGATTTTTTGCAACCATTTTCCCAAAATATTTTTCTTAATTGAGCGCTCTCGGGCGAACAGTCTAGCCTGTATCTCCGACATTGCACTTGGATCTTCGGCACTGCTTTCATCTGAAGTTTTCGGCAGTCGACATCTTTGTTTTCAGCCCTCAGTCGGAAATAATTTTTCTGTTGAGTTCTCCAACAAGGGTGTTCTCGGGTCTTTGTTCTTTGGTAATTTCCAACAGTAACCCACAGTGTTCTTGGGTCTCCATTATTTGGAAATTTGCAGTCCGTCGGCGTTCTCCAGCAACAATTTTAGATATCCGGCAGTGTCTGCTGGGGAAGACAGTTCCCAGTTCCAGTGAATACGATCCAACGCATGGTCCTCAACCGCGTCCTCATCTTAAGGTGCATGCCACTTCAAAGCGCGTTCCACTTCAACTCTTGTATGCATAAGTGCGTAGCCTAACATCTTTTATATTTCTTGGACCGCTCTTTTGGCTTTCTCCACAATTTTGATCTTTTCAAATACCTTATTCTCAAAATCAAAGACACATGGGATCCAAATGGATTGTAGATTCTGGCGCCACAAAACACATAGCATCGTCTCCTACTGCTGTTGATCATTCGACCCCGTATCACGGTTCCGACTATATTGATGTTGGTAATGGTTCTCAACTCCCTATTACTTAAGTTCGTGATTCTCAAATTTCTAAGTCTATTTCCCTTTATGATGTACTTATTGTGCCTGAAATCACTGAAAATATGCTTTCGATTAGCAAGTTAAATAGGAATTCAAACTCAGTTGTCCGCTTTGATGATTACTCATTTATTATTTGGCATAAAATCAATTGGAAAATTTTAGGCCATGCTCATAATGAAAATGGACTTTATGTTTTAAACTATGGTGCATATTCCTTATTGTCTGTTGTGGAATCAAATAAGTCGCATGTATCTTTTGAAACTTAGCATGCTACACTCGATCCTATTCCGCATTTTGCTATTTTTTGTTTGTGTGTCACTGGTGTTTTATTTGTATCATTAATTTTTCTTGAACCTATCCCTTGTGGTGCGTGTAATAATGCAAAAGGGAAAAGTTTATCTTTTCGTGCAAATGATAAACGTGCTGCCAGGGTACTTGATATAGATCATTGTGATTTATGGGGTCCATTCTCTGTTTGATCTGCTGATGGCCTCTCTTACTGTGCTATTTTCTTTGATGATCATTCTCAGCTCTCATGGTTTTACCCACTGCACTGAAAATCTCATTTATGGGATGTTTATCGTCACTTTAAGGCTTTTGTGGAGAACCAGTTTTCATCCACCAATAATATTTTCCAGAGTGATGGAGGGACTGAGTTCATATATAGTTGTTTACGTCCTCACTTTTAGGAAAAGGGCATCCATCACCAAATTTATTCTCCATATAAACCTGAGTAGAATGGTCGAGCCGAGCGTAAACATCACCACATTATTGAGATGGGGTTGTCCATGTTATACCACTCACATGTCCCTCTCTCTAACTAGCCTGATGTTTTTGTTGCAGCCACTTATACCATTGACCGGTTGCCCACTTCTATTCTTGGCGGGCGATCACTATTTGAAGTCCTCAATGGCAGGGTTTCCACATACACCAACTTTCATGCATTTGGTTGTCGTGTGTACCTTTATATTCGTCCATATCATGAAGCTCACAAACTTTCTCCACGCAGTTTTCCCTGTATCTTTCTCGGGTACAACTCTCGGCACAGAGGTTACCGATGTTTAGATTCTTTGTCCTGGAAGATTTATGTCACATGATATGCTAGATTTTATGACATTTACTTTCCTTATGCTGGTGGTTTTACTTGAATATATTCATTTTCTCTCGATGTCTCTATTTTTTTTATCCTGATTATCCAACGCCTGCCTCTACACGTGCACCTATTGACATTCCTGCGTCTTCTAAGGTGTCATCTCTAGCAACGTAGCCTTGTTCGATATATTCATCTTATTTGGTGCCACCTGTCTTGTTGGACGTTCCACCACTCATTGTTCCCTCTCCGACCTCGTCTCCCATTTCTCCGACCTTGATATTGCCATCTCTGACCTCGGCTCGCACTCATACTCTCTCAATTTTGTCACCCTGGTATCCACCTACTCGTACGCATCAGATGACCACCAAGACGATTGATGGCTCTTGATGCCTTCAATCCTTCTCTGATTATAAGGTATCTGGTTTTCTTACTGCATTAGTTGCTCACATCAAGCCCTGGGACTATCGTGCAGCTCTTTGAGATTCTCGCTGGGTTTCAGCTATGGATGAGAAAATGAGTGCACTTCGCCACCAATGTACTTTAGATTTGGTACCTCATCCGTGAGATGTGAATATTGTTGGCTCCAAATGGGTTTACCATTTCAAGTATCGGCACGATGGTACTATTGATCACTACAAGGCTCGCCTTGTTGCTTGAGGTTTCTCTCAGATTCCAGGGTTCAACGTTTATCACACCTTCAATGTGGTGGTGAAAGGTTCCACGGTTCACGCGGTTCTTGCTATTGCTATTATGCGTCGTTGGCCTTTTCACCAACTGGACGTTAAGAACGTCTTTATCAATGGTGTTCTTGACGCTCTGGTATATATAACTCAATTGGTCTGTTACAAAGACCCTTCTCTCTTAGGTTATGTTTGTTTCCTACGGAAGGCTATCTACGAGCACAAACAAACCCCTTGGACTTGGTTTTAGCGGTTTAGCACTTATCTCCGCCAGCTGGGGTGGTTTCTCTGCAGTTGAGCTGATCTGTCCTTGTTTGTTTTTTCTTATGGCAACACAGTGTTGTATATTATGGTCTATGTTGACGACATCATTCTCATCGGGAATGTCCCCCTGTCATTCGTAAGTTCGTTGCTTGCACTGATGTTGAGTTCTCCATTAAAGATCTGGATTACCTGCACTATTTTCTTGGTTTAGAGGTTGAGTCCACTTCCTCAGGGTTGTTCTTTGGCCAAGACAAGTATGCTCGGGATAGTCCAACTCATTCTGGTATTGACTGATGTTGCTCTTGTTTCTACGCCATTCCTCCCACAGTCTCAGGTTCACAGTTCTATTAGTGGGAAGTTTTCCAATCCCACGCTTTATCGCTCTTTAGTTGGCACTCTCCAGTATCTAACCATTACTTACCCGGTTATTGCTTTTGTAGTTAACTCTATCAAATAATACATCCATGATCATCGTGACGATCATTTTGCGGCAGGCACCCGTATCCTTTACTATGTTCGTGGTACCATTCACTATAGTCTCTTATTCAGCTCAGCTCATTCCTATGAGATCCGGGGTTACTCTAATGTTTCTTGAGAACAATGTCTTGAGACTCAACTCTTAACGTATGTCTATGTTGTGTTTCTTGGTGGTAATTTGGTCACTTGGAGTGCAAAGAAGCAACCCATTATTTCCAACTCTAGTTCCTAGTTTGAGTATCGATCCTTGTCTAACACTGTTATAGAGGTTGCCTGGCTATCAAACCTTCTTCGTAATCTTTGTTTCCATCTTTTGGAACCCATTTCCTGCTTTGTGATAACAACAGTGCCATTTTTCTGTCACAAAATCTTGTTTCTCACAAACAGGCCAAGCCTATTGATATCAACTATCATTTTTTTTGGAGAGCTTGTGGCTTCTGGTAAGCTTCATATTTTCATGTCTCTACTTTTCCCCAAATGGTTGATATCTTCAACAAAGGGCTTACTCATCCCCTATTTGAGTTCTTCAGGTCCACGTTTTGCATCATAGAAGATTCATAGAATATTTTGGCCAATATTTAGGTGATTGTAGTAGATAATGTTGGGTTAGAGTTCTAGTATAACTCAACCTCTAGGCGCATTGTTGTTTATTCTATGAAATACATAATCAGGAATCTATTCTTTCAGTTATGGTCCTATATTAATGGAAAACTAGTTATAATTCAATATATATAAAAGTATGGACTTGTTGAAGATTGTTATAAAAATCCTTTTCTCAGTGTACATAACAAGACTATCATTCATCAATTCATCTCTCATGCGATCACGCAAATCAATCTTCACAATCTTCTTAGCAGAAAGAAGTCTCTCCATAGTTGCAGTTGCAACCGGTAAAACCAATAACAATTCAATTAATCATTATACCAATGGAAATATTCAATTAAAATTAGTTTCAACTAACCTCATAGCAAGAGTACTCAAGTTTCCAATTCTTGAAAAACGAGGGTCACAGTGCATAACATGGATATAATTCCTCAACTATCCTTAAGATACATATGATTAGTATGAGAGAAGTCTTCTGAATACGTAGTTTCAAGATGAATTAATTGGGAACATTGAACAGGGAGACATATTTTTTTTGGATCAAGACATGCAATGCAACTAAGAAATCTTGTGCTAAATTCTGAAAAATGATTGTTCATCTCTTGTACGATCAAGCCAACAACATGAAATTGTAAAAATTAGCAGTCAATAACACACATAAATATTTCCCTTTTAGCAAATAATGATGAACAATCATACCTGAAGCAACACATCTACGTGATAATGATGATAATTTATGGTGACTTCCCCCCTTCGTCTTCCATAACCATTGCTTGTCATATTGTCATCCATATCAAGTAGTGTGGTCATATGCAATACACAAAAATTTCTAACTTTGTCCAAAATAATATCGCATTCGTCTTGCCTAAAAACATGTTATTGATGCTTCACACAAGAAATCAAATTCATGACACTGACAATATTTTGATCATTTTGTTGTAAGTCAACTAATAGTTCATTCATGATTGACAAAAAGTATTTCATCAAATGCAACACAAACATAGACTGGTAGGTATCCATTTTATCAATCAAACTTCTTGTTGTACATCTATGTTCCGAAGTGCTTCCATGATCATGAATATTACCCAAAATTATCATTGAAGGAAAAATCATATGTAAACAAACCAATGTCAAATAATGTGACCCCCAACAAGTATCTCCGGACCTTGCCAAATCAGTTTCTTGGTGCAAAAATTGCCCACTAGTCATTTCCCCTTCTTCTAAAGCATTAAAAGCGGCAACAATTCTACTATGATTGTACTCCCTAACTTTATCCATTCATTTGCAAGATGCCCCAACCAAAGTCACAATCATAGTGATATAAGAAAAAATAAAACAGCCATGGGAGAGATTTCTTTAGCAACTAATACAAGAACTAATTGAAACTGATAACAGAAAAATAAATGTACATAGGTTGTGAATTTTCCTCTCTTATCAAGGCTTGTAAATCGTAAAATTCAACCCTTATATTTTAAGATCCATAATATCCTTGTCCTCTCAATTTGTTTAGGGACAACCCATGTTTCATAAACAAAGTCACAATAGAATCTTTCAGTGAATCACTCTATAATTCTCCTTTTTTTAAAAAAATTCATATTTCGAAAAACAACTCTCATTTTCTCTTTTGGAAAAACATATCAAGACTCATCAACCATCAAAGATTAAGCCATATCACCAATATTTGTAATAATAGAATGTGTTATCGCTTCAGCACAAACCCGAGTTAGATACTTCTGAATTGGTGGGGAAGTAATTTGATTGTTAAATGGAGCATTTTGCTTAATTTTTTTGAAAAAATCTTCATTTTTTGGCTATACAATTAAAATATTTCAAGAAAATTACCTCTATTCACAGAACTAGAATACTCATTATGTCCACGAAAAGATGAGCTTGCCTCAAAAGAAATCATGTCACATCCAACATAGTCATTGTACGACTGCGATAAGTCACCTCGGAGATAGCATCGTGTACTTTAAATACATTTATCAATTATGTCTTTGATTTTTAAAAGATTCAACATCCATCCTTGCATTAGTGTGACAACCATTCAGAGCTCCAACACAAAGTGGAAGTCTTTCTTTCACCTTTCTCTATAATAAGTCTTTTAAGAAAGCCTTCTGAGCAATTTCACCAAAGGCGCACTAAATTAAAACATATTCCTAAAATAACTCCTAAAATATATAGCTCCTTAAATTGTGGAATTTAGATGATTATTAAATTACTATAGTTAATACATGGGGATACAGTAAGTATTGTATCCCCGGTATACCATTCTTTCCTCTTATTTTTTTTCAATTTTTAAATATTATCCAATGGGCCTTGTAGGAATGTTTTTCAAAATTACTCTCAATGATGTTCTTCCCAGCTTAAATGCCTCTGGCAGCACGTGACTGTATACGGCCAATGGCGGATCTAGGGTGGGGCACGTGCCCCCACCGATCCCCACCTTTAATGTTTAATCATCCTAAATTTATCTATATATTAAAAAAATTGTATATGTGTTCCTAATATTTATCGTAAATTTTCACTAACAACATTAAAAAATGTTTATTAATTACACAATTTTCCTTTTACCTATTTCAATCAACAATATAAATTTTAGACTCTATAGTATCAATTTTTCCTTGAAAAAAAAATCTCTTTATCTCCTATTATAAGTACTAAATGATTTTTTTATGTTTATAAATATAAATTTTTGACAAATGATCTATTCATTCATCATCACAAAACAAAATACTCACATGATTACTTGCCTTAATAATCCGTTTGCACCTCCTTGTTTCAATAAAAAAAATTGAGATAATTTGCAAGAAAATTATTGATAGGAGGAAACTAAATATACATCATATACTGATTAATAATGTACTAATCATGTGCAATTGAGTGAAATAGTCGTAGTCCTAGTTCAATTCATGATTGTTTTGATGCATTCATCAAAAAATTATCTTATTGAGTTTTTGAAGAAAGAGTTATAAAATGTAAAATTACTAACATTAAAGTCCCACTAATTTAATTAAACTATATTTTATTTTGGGCAAAACTAATTCAAGAATCATGCCCTCCATTTCTTACCTTTGTGCTGAAATGCCCTTGTGGTTTTCAGAAGTGCAGTTATACCCCCGGATTTTGACTGTCAGAGATTGGCGTAACCCAATTGCCGGTATCCGGTGTTGACCTAATAATTCTGGCTTTGACCTAATAATAATTAACCAAAATACCCCTCCTCTCATTTTTAAAAGCTGTTGTTTACAATTTTAACCCCTGAATGAAGTGGGGCCTATTATCTTTATCACATATAATTTCCTTTCTATTAAAAATTCAAACCCATAAATGCACGACCGGACAAGGCTACTGAGCTTCATCTTCGCAGTTTCGTCGGGCTATTAGGTTTGTCTTGATTCCTGCATAAATTATGTCTTCTCTCTGCAAGACTTGTTGGAATACTGAGTGCGAGGCAAGGTATGTGTTCGACACCCGTCGTTTCATATGATAAACCCTAATTTTTTGGCTTTAATAGATCTTCAAAATAAGGAGTGGTTGCTTGTTGCGATTTATGCATTTTATGCTTTGATTTATGGGTTTAGTAAATGTCAGATTGGTGGTATGAAGTCCTCTAGTAGCAGTGTGAACCGGGTCCATTCGGAATGAGGGCAATGCAAGGATTGTGATGTGGAGACGACAGTGTATGTTTTGAGGACGGTAAGAAATTCTGGGAGACTTTTCTACAGATGTGTCGAACATGGTTTTCAAGGGTGGCATGTTGGCGATTGGGTTGAACGAGGCAGAGGCAGTGGCACCAGTTGTGTTGATTATAAGGGCGATCTTCAGAGAAGAGAAGTCAGAAAAGAAGTTGTGGACCAAGTCTTGGTTGCGGAACGTGTTAATAGTGGAAATACTCGTTGTTGCAAGTGTGATTCCATACTAATCCCTTTGAAGGTTCTTAATTTGGTTATGTTTGGAGGCTATACTTTTGGTCTGGTGATGTGGTTGTTGAAGAACTGATTGGTATCCCGGAGGTGTTGATGTTGAAATGTTGATTTTGATGTTGCCGTAGCATTTTGTCTCTCAGAATTACAGATTGTAGGTGAAGTTGTGGAAATGTAGTAGTGGTTTTTGTAATGAAATGATGGTGTTGTTTTTGTAACAAAATGATGTTGCGTTACCATTTTGGTGATCTGATTTATGGATTTTTTTATGGCAGTGTATTGCTTGTTATGTGAAAAAAATAATTGCAGCTTATTTAAGTAGAGATAAATATATTTCAGCTCTGAATGAGGTAGTTTTCTACAATAAGTTAGGGGCATGGTTGCACGAAACTGAGGGATACAGGTATATAACTGCAGTTAAGTAAAAACATAGTGGGTTGCCTGCACTTTTGTGGATGATTTTCACGTTGAATTGCACAAACACATTCACGAAGATTGAACTAATAAAATAGTTAGTCATTCAATCATCATTCAATTTCTTGCCGGTAATGGCTGAGTTAATGAATTTCAAAAGACAGAAGGCATCCTTATGATGTCCGAGAATTAAAGGGAAATAGTTATATCCGATGCAAAATGGACGAAAGGAGGCTATCTAGTAATGTTTTTCCCTAATGAAAGCTCCAAATAATCAAAAGCTAATTGGTAATCAAGTATGGTCTTCTGGTTGTGGTTGTGAGAGGATCTTCTTTTTCTTACCCTTTGTTTTCTTTGGATTCAAGGGAGTCATCTTTGAACTGGACGGTTGTGGGGCTTCATCTGTTGCTGCCTGGACAATGGGTGCTAGTGTGGTTCCAAGCAATTTGGCAGTCCTGGGGATAGTTAGATAACTTCTCCCCTACACCATGTTTTTAGTGCCTCAGGACCATCTCCAATTTTGTCATGTGAGTCCTTGGGCATGAAGATGAAAGTTGAAAGTTTTATGCACTTAGTTTTTGTAATTGGGCAGGAAATTCACACAAAAAGTATGATGGAATAGAAACCTTCATTTTATATTGATGGTGTAGATCAACATACCGTAGGAATTTGTGGCTTGAGAATAAGAAGTTTAGCAATTAAAGCACCGTCCGACAAGTTTGTAAGATGTATATTGACACTTGCAAGGTCCTAGAATGTGTGGTAAATGAATACAATTAAATGTAGACATCGACTACATTAAGAATCAGAAGAAAAAAAACTTCTATTAATTATACATATTGAGTGAATTACCTTTGCCTGGATAAGGGTCGGTATGTGCGCAATTGTTTCTCCAAACTCTACTGTTTTTGGGATGGCCATATATTCATCTTCCACCGCCACTTCACCCTTTTCTGGGCCTGGATTCACATTGGTCACAACTGCATCCGCTTAAGGACCTCTCTTGTAAACAACTATTGCAGTCTCTGTGTCGAAGACTAATTCGGTGCTGTCCGGATTCACACCGTCCACCTGCTAGGGTCAAAATATTATTAATAAAGTAACCTAACTTGGATGCAAATTGGAATTGTAATTCAACATTTTACAAGGGTTAACCTCTTCAGTTGTGCTGATTTATTTCCTGTCTTACTCTTATTCGGCCTTGTCTTTTTTCCACGTTTGTTCCCATCCGAAACATGAACTTCCGACTGCTCAAAACTATTTGGACTGGTGTGCTTGGCTGCAGCTCAGTTGTTGCCACCACTTCAGGCTGAGTTGCTCCAACCGCAGAAGGTTTCTTATATGCAGTCAATTCATCCTCCAGCTCTATCCCCATTATAGAATACAGGTGTTGTTCAGTTATAACGTCTCATTCCCAATCCAGTTGCTGCTCAAATTGGTTTGGAGGCTTAGTCGCAGC
>JAULKM010150655.1:0-17303 GCA_032355605.1 Rubia tinctorum | reverse complement strand
CATCAAATATTGATAACAATTGTTATTATAATTGGTTATCTAGCTCACCGCGCATCGCGCGGTGACTCCTTACTAGTAAATTATAAAGTTACTTGCTAAATTTTCAGTTCTTTTGCGAACCTTAGAGTAATCTGAAGAGTTGTTAATATCCATAGATTTTCTTTGTATTCACCATAGTTTCTTCCTCCTTCACATTATAGATAAGTCTTCTTCCATAGACTTCATGTTTCCATCATTGATATGTGAGCAGAGCATGACTTTGAATCTTGGATTTTCTTCCTAATGAACTCTAATTATATTTTATTGATATACTAGGATAAGAAATGTTACAGTTTTAGAGTATTATATCAAACAATACACGTGAGATGAAAATTATGTTAGATATACTAATACTGAATATTAATCCAAGAAATTTAGTAAAAGTTCACCATTATTTTATATGAACATACTAATGCTGAATAATATTTATTTGGAGTATGTTCTTATACGGTAACAGCAGCATAAAGGCTGGTATGAATCATCCATTATTGACATTCTTAATATTTTAGGAGAGTTAATGGCGTCCAATGGGGAAAAGGAAATAACTTCAAATCCCTCCAATGAATCACCTACATCAAGCAATAATGTTATTTCACTTAATGATGATGAGAGCCCAAGATCCTTCCATTTTCCCTATATCCAATCGACGTGTCTCTGACATTTAGAAGAACTTCAAGAGAAAGAGACTTGGTGATGAAATAAAAGTCGAATGCAATTATTGTTTGAAGCACCTTGCAGCAGAGCAAAAATTGGGAACCACACACTTGATAGAGCACACCCGAGTCTGTCCAAAGAGAAGAAGTAAAGATCTTCGACAAATGATGTTCATTGGTTCACAAGTAAATCAAGAAGATAAAAAATATACAATGACATTGGCACCATATAAATTTCAACAAGAGGATGTGAGAAGACATTTGTCCGAGATGATTATTTTATACGGGTATCCTATTAGCATGGTTGAGTGGGAGGTCATCGCCGTACCTCTCAAAAATACAATAGCCCTCATTGCTTCCTAACTACAACTAAGTAGATAATGGCAAGTAGGGGTCATCAATGAATAAGAGGGATTTTCTTAACTGTTTACAAATATAAGAATGAATGTTTCACTAGATATACATATACACATGTGTAAGAAAGCATGTAAAGAGGGGGGGGGGGGTGGTTGGTTTTTCTACGTTACGAATTCAAAGACAAGTTAAGTAGCAAGCTATGTAAATCTACTAGATATGCAACCAACTACTAAGAAGAGTTTAAACACAAGTTACGGGACCTTGTGTGCAATTGATTTCCACTTCCAAGCCTCTTATCTATCCTTGAACGTTCAACTTATTCAACACTTTTACTACTTGTTGTGAAGTTAAATATCCTATCCTTTTTTGATAGTAGTTTACAAGAGTGAATTCGACATCTCTTGCTAAACCTCAATAATGACTCCTTTAGTTGATCAACGCCTAAAAGAATCCCATTAATGACATTAAATACGAAGAATCAACAAACTTGGTAACATTTATAAACACTACACCGTATCTAAGCATCGAACCAATTCATGCATTTACACAAGATTAATCAAGAACGTTCAACGTTCATAAACTTCTCCTATTTTCTACACACAAAAAACATGACAACGAGTTCGACATTATCACATTCATTTAGAATTTATCAAATCATCAACCATATTAGAAGCTCTAATTCATGCTCTTGGAATCCATATCAAAAGAGAGAGAAATTAGCTAATTTCTCTAACCCTAACAAGCAACTATACAAGCATTTCATATGCTCAAATTTCCAATACCATTAATGCATTCAACAACCAAATTCAAAGCACATTAAATTTAAAATAGTGAAGCATTAAATAGCTCATATGTAGTTCTAAAGAAATGGGATTGGAAGCCTTAATCAATTGCTCCCGAGACAAAGTTTAGCTACTATAATTAATACTAAACAACAATAGAAACTTAAACATAAAATCAAGATGAAACGAAGATGAAAATGGTAGAAAACTAAGGTTTTAGAGTTGCAGAATCGGGGAGAAAAGGTTGGTTGAAGGTGAGAGGATAAGATGGTATTTATAGTACAAAAGGTCAAAATATAGGTCTGGGCAGCGACCTGTCGCGACTCGTGATTGACAGAGTAAGCTGCTCTTCAATGTCTTCTTCTTCTTGTCTAAGTGTAGCTATCTCTTCTTCATGTTTGTGTGTTAGGTGTTAGTTTTTCAGTATTGGTGTTGGACAGATAATAGGGTGAATATCCACTTATGTCACGTGGCTGGTTATTTATCATGCGTATGGAAAGCCGTTGTATTACTTCCATCTCTGTCATATGGATTGGTGTATTCCATGCTGCAAATCTGCGGGTGATTTTCCCACTCTTGTTGCATCCAGCAAGGGAATGAAGAAATTTGGGTATTTTTCATTGTCGAGGTGATAAATTATTGTTAGGTGGTGGTTGTATATGGGCTTTGTGTTAGTATGTGGGATTGGTTCACGTTGATGAGGTAGTTAGGGGATAGGTATGCCAAGTAATCAAGTATTTTCATATTATGAATGCAACATTGTTTAATGTTTTCCATTTCCTAAGGCTAAATATGTGCTTAAGCAGTCATGGAGAGGCATAAAGTCGCACTTGCTTTGATATTCTCCTAATGTCATTTACATTTCATGTGCATGTATCCTTCATATATAAAGGCAATGCTACTAGGGGGTATCCTCAGTTGTAGTTTAGTTTTGATTCGTCTATACTTAGATTTATTGAGGTTGTTGTAGTAGTTGTGTTTGGTTTGTTTCGTGTTGTTATCGTGTTTAAGGTTAAGCTTCCTATGGGGAATATAGTGTGGGATGTTGAGGGCAGTTATGGTTTGTGCCTAGAACCTTACAGTTTCGTGATAATCCTTCATTGATAGATTTTTTGGGAGATTTATCTCTATTTCCCGAATCATAGGCTCAGGTTACATCCCTTGTGGCATATTCTAGGAATGCTCCAGCAGTTTGTAAGTGAACCGCCTAGTCAATTGTCTTAATATTCATTTTGTGGGTTATCTAATATTTATTGATGTCTTCCATGCTATTTTTTCTAGGATCGGCGACTGGGATTAAAGAATGCGGGGTGGAGGATTATGATGGATCTCAATATATCTTGTCATCTTTTGCAAGGGCTGAGAGGAACCGCCGTGAGAGAAAGCCTAAACTAGCGGAGACTTGGCTCTAGGGGATAGATGAGTTGCACAACTGGCAAACTCACTTGATTGGACTGGCTTCAATGGATAAAAGACTTTGTCTAGAAAAAAAAGTTCATTCAACAAAAAATATTTGCAACCAAACACAACACTGTATAATGACCCACTGAGAGAACACGCCAAGATTGGAAATTCCATTGTACTTAGTGTCTTTTTCGATACTGATATTATAGTGGAGAGACTGCTCGTCGATTTCTTTGGCAAATTGGGTTTTAATCAAACTGACCTCAAGAAGTCAACAACATCATTGGTGAAATTTACTAAGAAGTCAGAGATTCCAATGTGATACATAAAAGTACCACCCACCATTGGACAGGAGGGATAAACATGTACAATATTGTGTGATTTCATTATCATCGATGCCCCTAGCACATTCAACTCTATCATAGGTAGACCTTGGATGAACATCGCAAAAGTGATTTGATCTCTATTCCACCCGTTCATGAAATTATCCACACCAAAGAGAGTAACAACGGTAAGGGGAAAAAAAACAATCAGCCAGACAATGTTAGGCCATAGCAATGAGATCATCCACTAAGAGAGAAAACAAATAAATAATCTACACAATCAACAAGGGTCAATTCCTATATCAAGAAGACACCAAAGTTGATCAAAAAGAGAAGATTGAGCTTGTCAACTTTAGTGACAAAGAATATACCCAAGAAGTTTTCACCTATCCAAGTCAAGTAAAGGTTATCACATCGTTTAAAAAGTACATGTATGTGTTCTCCTGATCCATAAAAGACATGGGTGGGGTCAACTACAACATCGCAACGCACTCCCTTGATAACCACCCTTTTGTGAAGCCTTTGTAATAAAATAAAAGAAACTTCACTCACAACCGCTAACAGGCGATCAAACAAGAGGTGCAAACTCTTGTGCAAGCCAGGATATATACTGCAAGAAGTTGTCTATCCAACTTGGTTGGTGAACCTAGTTTTGGTTAGAAAAGTAGATGCATGATGTGTATTTATTACACTAACTTGAACAAAAAAATTCCCAAAAGGTTGTTATCCACTACCAAAGATTGACCAACTGGTAAAAATAGCCGCAGGCTATGAAGCCATGACTTTTCTAGATGCATACAAACGATATCATCAAATAATGGTAGACCCAGAAGACAAGGAAAAAATGGCATCATTACAAGCTTTTGAGCATTATGCTACATAAAAATGCCATTTGAACTGAAGAATGCAGAAGCGATATACCACCGAACTGTTAATAAAGCATTCATACACTAAATACGTCAAACATATAGATCTATATGAACAAGATAGTAGTCAAAAGTGGAACAGTAAGCTAATTCACAACCAATCTGGAAGAGACCCTAATCACCATGTACATAATTGGGATAAAACTCAACCTTAAGAAGTTCACCATAGGTGTAAGAGTGAGGAATTTCCTTGGGTATAAAGTGTTTTCAATATGGATTGAAGCCAACTAACGTGAACCCGAGCATCGCTTAAAACTCAGGTGCATGCAAGTTAAAGATAATCTTTATGTTAATACCCTAATTACTAATAACTACTAAATTGATAGATAGTGGTCCGTAGGGTGTCATCCTCAGAGACAAAAGGGTTTAGAATATAGTTTATATAGTAGCGCACACAAGTGTCACAAAATGCACGTCTTCAAAACAAAGGGGGTGTTTTGTTTAAGTAATAATATAACAACAAAAAGCATGCAAATATAAAAACAAAGGTGTAGATATGATACTAAGAAGCCTTAGGTACATTTGTGTCACATGTTTAATACATTGAATTGATCCTCGGTTTCTATTCACATAAGGGATATGATTTCTAATTTATGCTCTTAGAGAGGTTGATTTACTAGGAACTCTCACAAGTTTGTCACACATTGGTTCTGTCCCCTCCTCAAACTCCAACATTCTCTGGATATAGCTAGAGATGCACTTTACACTCCTACCACTAGCCCTCACTCATAGAGTTAATAAACCCATCAACCCATGTTAAATTAAACTCTGGAATAGCATGGCTCACTAAAACCCACTGTGGATGCCCATTATAATGTGTGTGATATACAACCTAGGACATCAGTACCCAGTATATTATCTCTAGCGTGATCGATCACCTAGTTGCCACAAATAAGGGACATGACCTTTGGGATTACCTGATGACCCTAACGAGAACGATAAATTTACCAACCCACTCTTCGTGTAACTCATATATCATCCATAGACCAACACAACTCGTAATTATGTCTAATTCAATCAAAGAAAGCAACGATTAAGAATACGTGACCTTGGCATTTGACCTTTGACCAAACCAACAAAAAGACAAAATACTCCTAGGTTCATTCAAAACCCTAACACTAAATCATGCAATAATCTTAATTAGTCTTAAGTCCTAATCTTAATCATTCATAATCATAACTATAGGGAATAAAGCACAAGATAATAATGATAATAGAAGAATCAATCTGATGAATTTAAGAATCACACAAATCTCTAATTAAATATTTTTGTAAATGCTCCCAAGTAATTAAACTACACTCATTTTATGAAACTTTTAACTAATTTGAGTTTAAATATCTAAATGAAGTGAAATTAATGAAGAGAGACGAGAAAATACAATGGGTAAAGATAAAATCCACCTCTTCTTCTTTGTCCAATGGACGAAGGGTGGCTTTTATAGTGGGAGGAGAGAGAGAGAGAGAGAGAGAGAGCAGCAGTCAAACCCTAGTCAACTCGGCTAGTACAGACCATGTAAATCTGCATGAACCATTCATGGGTCTTAGTCTTGGACCTCGATAAAAGAATTTGAGCTGCACGGACCATGAAATTTTACATAGTCCATTTTTTGGAACGTGTATCGAGCCTTCTGAGTGCACGGACCGTACAATATTGCACAATCCATTTCTTGGGGCGCGTCTCAAGCCTTTTGAGGGCACAAAATGTGTAATATGGAATAGTTTGTTTCCTGAACGTTTCTTCTGAGCCTTGATGCTAACTTCTGAGCGGGACGGTTAGTTCTATGGGGCACAATCTGTGCCACATGAACTCCTTCCACACTTGGCTTTAAAACTTGGTCATTTTATTCTCTTCTTTTTTTATCAAACCAATCTTCTACCACTTTGCCCAATGTCCTCCAATCTTCTACCAACATTTTAATTAGTCTTTTATCTACTACCATTCTTGTAAAGGACATTCTCCGATGAGGGACTTAAAAAATTCTCACAAAGCAAGTAAAATCGACCAAATCATAGAGGTAAGCACGTTAGACTCAACCTTAGGGTTTTCGTGTCATACCTCTATCAAGTTATAGAGGTAAACATGTTAGGCGGGGTATTACAGCCTGGAACCTAGTAAACTAAATTATTAATGTAGTAGGTTTACTACTTGAAACCATGTAATATTCCTCAATGTAATATAATGGATTAGGATAGGTGCTCTTTTAATTTAATCTATAGTTTTCATATATGTCTTTGGTTTTCTGAGCCCAAGACTAATTATTACTTTTTGGTTCTCTTTGAGTTGAATCCTTGTTTTAGTTTTTATTGTTGTACTCCACTCAGTACTTGTCATTTTGTTAATACTTTATGATAGAGCTAATTTTCATGACTACTTTATTTTTGTAGCTACGTCCTCAAAATATAAGATGAAGGAGAAGAGTGAACTCATGATGGTGTAACCTAATAAGCTCAATTAAGTTAATGGGCTTATTTCAGCCCAATGAGTTTAGGGGAAGCGGTCAACATTGTGATTGTATTTATTGGCCTTAAAGGTGTTACAAACTAGTTTATTTACATACAAATACTACTAGGGATATTCAGGTATAAATACAAGGTATTTGTACATTTTATTCATACATTCTCATACAATATTCATACAATTCACAAACTTAAACATCAAAGAGTTTTCCACTGAAACTTTTCGGGACTTGTTCTTTGTAGATCTTGACCAAGAGACTTGTGGTGCAATTGGATCAATTTTGAGACACATCAATTGTTACGCTCGATGGGACCGATTAAGTCAGATTTAAGTTTTTTGTTTTTCCACCTCTACGGCTACTCAAAAGAGTGAGAGGTTGAGGATCAAGGGAACACTCACTGGTTAATCCCCCGATCTTGCCAAATGTTGAGCCGGAGCTGGTGCAAGTATCAATTGGACCTAGTTTGACACTTGTTGAAGATTCTTAAGCCGAGGTAACGGGGTTCTCGAGATAGCCGAAGCTTTGTTTAGGACCTCGTGTAGGGGTTGTAAGCACATGTCCCTTGCATAATCCGCGATTGGTTCACATGATGAGAGGGATGGACGTTTTATAAATATATGTATTGATTCTTATATCGAGGTCATGAACGGAATATTCAAGAAAATTAAGGTACTGAAGAAGAAGCAACAGTGGGTTTTCAGCCAGATCTAGCACAGGTGGCACAAATACTAGTAGCTACAAAGTACCAGATCACCCCCCCACCATGCCACAGGGGCCCTCAAGGGGCATAGTGCCCTCAACATTTATGGAAGTACCAAAAGGATAATGTCTCAACCTATTTTGGGAATCCAGTAGCCTTGGTATGTTGGGGATATGGTTCAACAACGACCACAACCCTCATTCCCGGATTACACTCAAAGGATAGCTTACTCGATGCCCTCTTTGATGCCAGTTGTCTTGATGGATACCTTCCCCGGATTTGAAGCTGGATATGCGGCGTGTCTTCCAATAGAGCTCAAGGATATGGTGTTCCGGGTTAAAATAATCCTTTTTCTTGTCAAGGACCTTATGATTTTTATGGGTAACCTCCAATGTATCCTGGGGCGATGGAACCTTGCACAAACTCTCAAGGTCTGTTTCCACTCAAGGATCTACCGTTGGAAAGATTGGGAGTAGGTACTTGAGATTCGTTAAGGAGAGATCTAGATAGGTTGATTGGACCAATGAGATAGGTAGCAGGTTTTCACTTCAGTCAGGGGATAACATCGATTCGATGGCCAGTGAATACGAAGCCTCCAGAAGGGCTTCATATGTATCATGGAGATTCGGATCCTAGGGTTTTATTCAGACATTCCTAAGTCTCATGAACTCTCAGTATTTCGATGAGAGATTGACATGCAATCTTGTTGGGAGCTATCTTCAAGGGAAAGCTCAGGAGTGGTTCAATACATTTCCTAGGGGTTCTCTGCATTCCTATCGAGACTTCAATGGAAATCTATTGAGCCGATAATCTTAGAATAAGAAATTTATTAAGACGATGCCTGAATTGTACTAGACTAAGCAAAAGGCTGGAGATTCCATTGAGGCATTTTATCACAAATATGTAGATGAGAGTCTGGGGCTTGTTGAAATTACAGATAATGAAATAATTTGGGGATACTTGAAATTACTATAAATTTGAGTATGAAGCCTTTATTACAGGACTTTGTATGGCTAAGAGCCTCAAAGATGAGAATTGGGAAATATTCAATGACTCACAGATTGTAGTTTAGCAAGCCAGGGGAGAGTATGAGGCTAGAGAACGTAACTTTCAGCAATATTTGTAGGTGGTGAAACCTTTTCTGAAATGTAAATCAAACGTATACCCTGACACAGGTGTAAAGGGAGGAGAACCACAAACCAGATGCTTTAATTAAGCTTTCTTCATCAGATCTCGGGGTTCAATCCCATAAGCAGTTACTGATGGAGACATTGAGTAAGCATAGTTTCAAGGAATTTGAGGTAATGGTTATTGAAGAAAGAGAGTATTGGATAACTCACATTTTCAGTTA
This sequence comes from Rubia tinctorum, assembly GCA_032355605.1. Classification (NCBI taxonomy): domain Eukaryota; kingdom Viridiplantae; phylum Streptophyta; class Magnoliopsida; order Gentianales; family Rubiaceae; genus Rubia; species Rubia tinctorum. Next base: position 8,310 of record JAULKM010150655.1, on the reverse strand, counting down.
CCTTCGAGATGGAATTCTACTAGAAAGGGAAGTTGAGGAAAGAAATATAAGATTGAAAGCTTCGAGATATGTGTTGCAGGATGGAGTTTTGTATCGACGAGGTCACCTCCAGCTACTCCTTCGATGTGTCACCCCTTACGAAGCTGACTAACTGATCAGGGGGGTTGATGAAGGAATATGTGGGAGCTATCAGGGATCTTGATCAATAGAAAAAAGCCTCATTTGAGCTGAATATTATTGGCCTATAATGTTTGATAATTGCAACAGGTACATCTAAGCCTGCCACCAATGCAAGAAATACGCACTGATCACCCACATTATTCAAGAGGAGGTGATGAATGTACATAGCTCGTGGTCGTTTGATAAGTTAGAGGATTGATCTCGCGGGGCCTTTTCCAGAGGCTCCATAGAAGTTTAGGTATCTTATTGTTGCTATTGACAACTTTACAAAGTGGGTTGAAGCAAAGCCTTTGATGAATATGAAAGGGAAGTCAGTGATTGCTAATGGCTGGAAGAACATAGTCTGTTGCTTTGGTATTTTGAGGGCTATCATAATCGACATTGGGACACAATTCGCCGATGATCCTTTCAAAGGATGGTACAAAGAGTATAAGATTAAGCAGAAGGTGATGACAGTGTAGCATCCCTGGGCAAATGTCCAAGTTGAGGTTACAAAAAGTTCCATTGTTAATGGCACTTGAGCTAGGCTTGAAAGAACCGAAGGAAATTGGATACTCGAACTACCTAGTGTCTTGTGGGCCATCGAAGAGTTGTGTCTTCTACTACGGGAAAATGTTGTATGAATTGGTATACGACTCTGAGGCTATCATTCCTGCAAAAATTGGGGTCCAAGTCTAATATTGATAACAGTTCCCGAAGGAGAGATTAATGATGATAATCGTCATATGGACCTTGAACAGGTGAAAGAGAAGAAAGGTTTAGAATCTCTCCATGAGGAAAATTTGAAAGAGAATAAGGATTATTACGGCCAGAGGATTTTAAAGGTTCAGTTTGCCCCAGTAGATCTTACTATGAGGAAAACCGAGAAGAGTCGGCTTGAGATTGAAAGTTAGTTGCGAATTGGGAAGGGTCTTAAAGAGTCATTGAAGCATACCCGAGGGATAGCTATGCCCTCGATAATATGGGCGGTGGTCAAATTCCGAGGCCATAAAACATTTTCAACCTTCGTAGGTATCATCAGCTCTAGTCAAACTTGCTAGGGGTTCGAGAGAGAGAGAGAGAGAGTCTAGAAATAGGTTTCTGAAGAACAGCTATAGGTGATGATCGATGGATGTCATGCTCTGCATGGAAAGACATTATCTTGTTTATCTAAATTTTTTTATCGAGTTTTGTACGCCTTGCGCTGCACTTCTTGTAATCGTTGTCTCACATAGCAAGTGAGACGCTGCAAACTATCTTTACATTGCAAGCAAGATGTTTCAATCCTTCACATTGCATGTGAAACACTGCAAGATTTTTAACTTTACACATCAACTATTGCTATTAATCATAACTGGTACTCGAACCTCGCTTATGTAAAAAATTATTAAGCTAAGAGAACATCTCGATAGCCTTTAGATTCAAGCATATTATTTAAATAGAAAAGAAGTATAGTAAAACGAAATATGAGTTATATATATATATTATGTATTACAATTTTATTTAATATACAACAATGTCAAAATCCTTCAAGGAACTAAATTCCCTAGCTTCTCTTCTAACTTATTAACTTCTTCAATTTTGACGCATATTGCTCGTCGAATGTCACACACTTGTTCTTTTCTGGATACCCGAAAGGTTCAAAAGGTACTCGAGTACGAAGATGCTTTGAACTAAGATCTACTTGGTCGTCATCCTCTAAGTCATTGATTCTAGAATCATCAACTTTGTGAGCATTGCCTTTACTTCCATAAATTTTAGTCTTGCTCATATTTTTGTTGGATTTATGAGTCCTTCAGGATTTACAAGTACCAGTATTTTTCCTAGCCCTCAAAGTGATGGCAGTAGACACTCTCAAACCTCCAATGCGAGGACGTATAGAAGGGAATTTCTTTAGCCATTTTGATATTACATCGCACAACTATTTTTCGTGGATAGTCCCCTTAGTGAATAACTTGCGCTTAATAACCCAAATGTCCAATGCTTTAAGAAGAAACCGGGAATATCATCAATAAGCTTGGGTGGAAAATGCCATGATACCGCCTGTGGGCTCGAAAACTCTAAACATAGACCTTGTTGGTGGAGTATAGCACCTTAGTTTTTACTCAAGTTGAGAGTTCTCAACAGCTAAGGTCTCACATAACGTGGCATTTTCTCCTAGGGCTTCGGTCAATATACTATTCTTGTTGAGAGTTATTTCATGTTCCCCTACCACCTCGCCAACCTGGCCTTAAATTTACGGGCTTCAGTTCGGCTGATGTCGAGTTGAGACTGGAAAATCGGCTTCCTCTTTGCATTTGTAAGACATCGAGAGAGAGAGAGAAGTGAATTGTCACATTATATCATGTATAGTTTCTTGATAACTCTTCTCAGCAACATCGCAGTCATTCACTACTTTGAGGGGTATGACCCCATTATTATTCCTTTTTTCGAGGTACTCTACAACACATTGTATTGTAGGATGATTACCACTCTGCCAAGAATTATGCTTCACATTTGATGCGCCACCAAGTCGTAGCCGCCGAGTTTGTGGCTTCTTTGGTTAGAATCTGAAAGACAGAATCACCGGAGTTGTCTAGGGGTAATAAGCTCTGATGATGAAGTCAAAAACTGTAATTGAATTAAGAATTAATAGTTGAGTATGTAGTGTGACCTCTTTGCTCTAAATAGGTTGGTAGATAGGGAAACCGTTTTTTCTTGTGATGAAAGTACTAAGGCTCTTCCTTGGGTAAGCCAAACGGTTATTACCCAAAGGATATTACTTTGAGGGTAATCAGTGGAACAGGGGCTGACTACATTAGGCATTCGGGCCTTGAATAAATATCACACTATCAATAAACCGCTAGAAACTTGAGGGTCTGACCCCTGAGATGGTCCATTCATTCCCCTTGAAGGTTAAAGGGTTTGGCCTAGGAGTCGACTCAGGGTCCGACCCTCGAAATTGTTTATTCATTGAGGGTTCGACCCTTAGCTTTCTAATTTTTACTTAGGGCCAAGGGTTACTGAGTTCCACCTTAGAACCTGTCTATTTGCACGAAACCGCTAACATCGGTGCCAAGGCACAGGGAGGCTTCGATCTAATATTTACAAGAGGGCTACAAAAGTGCTCTGGCAAGAGAAACGGAAAGGATGCGAAGCGCGTAACCGATGTGTCCATATTTTATGGAGATTTTGGGATATTTTGTATTCATTTTGGTAGGCTTTTGTGCTATGTATACTCCATTTTACCTTGAAATTATATTAGGAGAATTAAGGGCAACTTTTCCGCTCTTAATACTTTTCTAAGGAATTTTCTGAGACAAGGTAGTAGTTCAAAGATTTGAAGACCATGAAGACCACTTTTGAATACAACAAAGGCCATGAAGACTTAAAGACGTGAGGAAGAGATGGCTACACTTAGACAAGAAGAAGAAAAAGTTGAAGAGTAGCATACTTTGTCTGTCGCGAGTCACGATGCCCGTGACAGGAGTCGCGACAGGTCGCTGCCTAGATCCATTTTTTTAAAACCTTTTTGTACTATAAATACCATATTATCCTCTCTCCTTCACATAATCTTCCTCTTTCCGATTCAAGCTATGAAAAACACTAGTTTGTACCATTTACATCTTTCTCTCATCTTAATTTTATGTTTGAATTGCTATTTTTGTTTAGTATGAATTCCAGTAGCTAAACATAGTCTTGAGAGAAATTGATTAAGTCTTCCAAGACCATGTATTGAGAACTATATGTGAGCTATTTAATGCTTTGATATTGTGTATTTGTTGTGCTTCGAATTTGGCTATTGAATACATTAATGGTGTTAGAAGTTTGATTATATTAAATGATTGTATGATTGCATTTTAGGGTTAGGAGAAAGTAGCTAATTTTCCAATCTTTTGAAATGGAATCCAAAAGCATGAATTAGAGCTTCTAATATGGTTGATGATTTTATAAAGGCTAGATGAATGTAATAATGTCAAATTCTTCGTAATTTATTTTTGTGTAAATAGGAGAAGTTTACGAACGTTAAACGTTCTTGACTAATCTTGTGTAAATGAATGAAATTGTTAAATGCTTAGACACGGTGTAGTGTTTATAAGTGTTACCAAGCTTGTTGATTCTTCCTACTTAATTCCATTAATGGGATAATTTTAAGCGTTGATTGACCAAAGGAGTCATTTGTGAGATTTAGCAAGAGATGTCGAATTCACTCTTGTAAACTACTATCAAAGAAGGATAAAAGATTTATCTTCAAAAAAAGTAGTAAAAGTATTGAATATATTGTATGTTCAAGGAAAGATAAGAGGTTTGAAGTGTAAATCAGTTCCGCCCAAGGTCCCGTAACTTGTGTTTAATCTCTTCTTAGTATTTTACTACATATTTAGTAGATTTACATTGCTTTTTAACTTGTCTTTAAATTCATACCATAGAAAAACCAACCAAACCTCCCCCCTTTACAAGGCGACCCTGATTTGCTACTATCTACTTAATTGTATTTATTAAGCATTTAGGGTTTATAAATTATAAATTTGAGAGGTACGGCGACGACCTCCTAAATTTTGGCTCATTCATTCTCCGGGCGCGTGATGTCCATCATGGATACCAAGCACACCACTTTACCCATTAATACTAGGAATCTCTTGCCCACTCAGCTCATTACCCCATGTTCTCACATTATTTTTGGAGGCCCGAGGTAATCATTACCGTTCTCTTCTCCTTCTATATAAGTCGCTTTTGAGAAACATTAATCAATTTTCCCCAAGTATATTCCTCTTTTTCAGAGCGTCTCGCCGTACTTCTAGTGAGCACCGACCAAACCACTTCGACCAAATCACTAGTAAGTCCCTTTTCCCCTTTACTTAACCTTTTTTTTGCGTTTTGAAAATGTCGCAAACACCGTCGGGGGAAAGGAGGGAATTCTGGATTACTTTCTGGTCGCTTTTACAACTAGCAGAGAAGAAATCTCCCATTTCGGAGTTCTAGTGTTGTTTCCTCATTGGATGCCGGTTCTTGTTCTTTCGGTAGTGGAGATAGAGAAATATCGGCCAATTGTCTGGTGCTGCCCAATGGTTATTGCCTAAAGTGGATTTTGCCAAAAGAGAAAGTTCTGAGGGAGGTAGTTCTCCAAAAGGATGAGGAGGGGAGGTTCTTCATCTGGTAGTAGATTTTTCAATATTCCCACGGATATGAAATTGGAGGTTCTTCGAGGTGACGAAACCCTTCAAATCCCTCAATCCATCTGAGATTCATACTCTACTTTCCACTTTCCCCATTCTCTCTCAGTTTCTCGATGGACACCAAGTAAATCTTTCCTATCTTCATTCGAATGTCATAACTTATGTTATGGAGATTATGACCCAATGCCATAACCTAAAAATCACCCCTACCTAGGAACTCTTTTGATCCCACTAATACTTATCCCGGAGTAGGATTGTTTTTTATAGGGATACGGAGATCAAGAACATTCTTACCCATTGAAATAGGTCCTCGAAGCACCCTATTAAGATCTTCTTGAACTAGTAAGATTGCCATAACCACCTGTTTACACCTTCGAGTGCGAGGTTATTGGGTTCGCCAATGGAATTCCAAACTCAACTTAGAGAATGTCTCTATATACTGCGTTCTGGAAGGGTTGATCGCGGATGGAGACAAGCAGTTGGGGGAGTCCTTGGATGTCTTATCCACCTTTGGGAAGTAAGAGTCTGGTTTTACTTGGTCCTCGGAGGTGCATGAGAAGTGGGTGTATAGTCAAGCCCTAGTTCTGATAAAGCTACCCTCTCCCACTGATTCCTTGAAGGTCTCCTCCTCCGAAGAGAAGAAGAAGAAGAATAAAGAGGGCGGGGGAGGTAAGCCTAGGAGGAAAAAGGAAGGGCCCTTCAAATATGGAGGAAGGGCTTCTAAAAATCCAAAGAGGGCAAAGGGTTATGGCTTCTCGAAGTCCACCGAAACCCATACAAGAGGTTGAGCTTCTTGTAATTGAAACCCTAGGGGTTATTGAGGATGCAGAAGCCTCTTCGATGGGTAACCCCCCCGGTTGTGTGATGGTGTTTGTGACACTTCAAGATTTACTTTTACTTTTTGTTGCTATTCTGAAATAACTTGTCTCCCCCAGTTTTTGTTTCAGTGTCTTTCAACAACAATATGTTTGGTTCTGTCGACCTCTCATTTTTTGCGGTCCCAATGGTGATTACCATAGTGGGGGCTATGGACTATGTTCTTTGGGATTTCCTAGCCAATGTACGCTAAGCTAAAAAGGCTACAACCAAAGTGGGGGAGCTCCAAGAGTCCATAAAGAATGATGCTTCCAATCAGGAGGCAAAAGTGAAGGAGCTTCGGGAGAAGCTTAAGAAGGTTTCCTCTGATCATGAGGTGGAGGTGAAGGAGCTTCGGGAGAAGCTGTTAGCAGCAGATTGGTCTGTTCAATCTCTAACCAGCAAAAACACTAGGCTCCGAAATGTTTGTTCCGCCAAGTAACAGGTCTCCGTATTTGAGGCCTATACCAAAAAGCTTATGAAGACATGGAGATTTTGAGCTTTCTTCATATTTTTGTCCAAGACCTGCATAGGGATTGCTCAGAATTTTTTTGTCATCATGGTCAGCAGAGATCTACTGGCTAAGTATTCCACTATGTTGTAGGTACACAAGAAAACGTACCGCCCCTCTCAGCTGGACTATCTCTGGTGGAAGTCCATTCAGGATGGGATGGGATGGGATTTTGAGTTCCCCCCCCCAAACTCGAAGGGGTTTAATCTTCAACTTCTTTTTTCAAGTGATGAATAAGTGGTATCACGAGATCAAAGAATGGGCATGGGACTATTGTATGGCTGTTGGGCGGTATTAGTGTAGAGCCTTTCACCTAAAAGATGAACTTCGAGCCGTATACGAAGAGCTAGACTTATGCAGGAGCGGCAGCCATGAAATGCAGAGGAGTCTTCTCGATGATCCAAGTCATTTAAGGAAGTAGATGTGCACTTTAGTTGCTGCAAGAGATGGGCTAGTCAACGACCATAACCTATTGCTCGATTGGCACTGCAAGTTTCTTGTCGAGATCACTATGGATGCATGGTTTGATTCATTCCACGAGCGTTTGAGTGTGGCTAAGACCTTCAAATCCTCTAAGGAAAGGTTTTCCTCTCATGCTCAGGCGGCTATTATTCACTACCACTATGAAGCTCAAAAAAATTTGGAAGACGCTAACTCCCTTTCCGACTGTGTTTGAACAACCACCTCAAAGCTTAAGGGCTGAAAATATATGATCCGAGAGCTTCAGGCTCGGGTGGAGTATCTGGAGCGATCGGCTAAGGAAATCGAGCAATTTTACTTGGTCGCTTATCAAGAAATAGATAGGCTCAAAAAGGACGCCAAAGATCACCAAAGCACCTTTAAAGCCTATAAAGATAGAATTCGAGCTTATTGCCTCAGGTTCGGTATGATTGTTCCTTACCTCGTCGATGATTTCAAGACATACCTCCAAGAGACCATGGATATCATGAAGTGCAAGAAGCTTAACAAGCATCCCAAATATGGTGAGAATTAAGATAAGGCTTAAAGGTGGATGGAGGGGATAAGAAGCAAGAATAAAGAAGCTTTGAGTTCTCAGCTCCCCCCTCCCAGAAGAAGAATTCAAAGTGGAAGAGAAAAGCATGATTTTGAGCTCCCAAGGTTAGCATTCCTCCAGACCATGTATGAGTAGAAGGTTTGTGTTCTCCCACTTGATCAAGCCCACAAACAAGTGAAGGGGAGTTCCTCTCGTGCCTTCGGCCCAGCCAACTAGCACTACTCAGAGAGGGCCTCCCTTGAGCTCGATGATTAGCCAATGATATATGGCGAGCACTCGTCAAGGGGTGCTATCAGTGGGTATGGATAAAGGGTAAGCTCCCAGCATGGGTCAGGGATGTAACTCTGATGAGGCGGTCGAGGCTACGGAAGAGAACGAAGATTCTAACAATGTTACTATATGCCGGAGGCCTATAAATTCTGTTATAGACCCCTTAACTTCTTCACAAGTGCAAAAGGTTCATGGTCAAGATCAGTGGCAGAACTAGAAGGATATTTGAGGAGGGGCGGGGGCTGGGCCGGGCTGGGCTGGGCGGGGCAAGGGCGGGGCTGGGCTAGGAGGGGCGGGAGGGGTATCTTACCCTAGTCAGCGGCGGGGTGGGGGGGGGGCCGCAC
>JAULKM010150645.1:0-17304 GCA_032355605.1 Rubia tinctorum | reverse complement strand
TGAACCACGTAAATTCTAGTGTTTTGTCTTTTGCTTTTATTTTCTTCGCTTGTTCTTTCTCGGTATTCCGCACAACACTATACAATTTCATCGTCTGTCATGCAAATATTTATATATTTCCTCTGTTTTCTTATATTTGGTACCTTTTTTATTTTCATGTTTTTTGGAGATTGTTATCTTACTTTTATGGAGGGAAATTGAATCATTCTCAACCATTCATTAAACTTTTTACTCGTTTCTTTCAATTATTTCCACACATTTCAACTTATAAAAGAAACAACAAATAAATCTATGATGCCAAATATAGTGAAATGGAGGAAGTAATGCATTAGTATATGGAATATATCACATTATATATTTTCAATTTTTCATAAGTACACTTACCTGTTTAGTTTCATTAGTATGCTACCCGTTCTTAAAGCACCATGGCTGAAAATCAGCCATGCAGTTGTTCCCGGGAGGCCTGAAAGCTGACGTAAATGATCATTTCCCAAAAGCAATAATTCTTAGAGAATCATCCACTTGATCAGTCAAGTGATTAAGTGTCTGGCTAAACACTTTAATAATCATGGATTTGAATCATGACAGCCGCTGTAACGTTCAGTGAATAATCGAATCCTGGCAGCCGTCGCAGTGTGGAAATTTCCTTCAATGGAATGTTTCTTTTGGGCACCTCCCTGCCTTTTACTCCAATAATCCTTAGAGACTATAATGAAACTGAGGAAACAATTGTTCATTAATATCTGTAATCAATAAACCATGTCCAACAGTTTTGTAAGTTATCAAAGCAGTTTTTGCAAAATTAGAGAAATTAAGACGTGTGAATGCATACATACAAATACTCTAGCTTTAGCTGCTGGCTGCAGAAGCTGAGAATGAAAAAAATTCCCAGCGCCGCTGTCGTGGAGGCAATCTGACAATTATGCAATGCAGATGTGGCAGAAGAATCTGGGGACTGGAATGAATTGGTTAAATTTCAGTCGAGTCAGAATACAAAAATAGTCAAAATAAGAACCATTGGTTGGGTCAAACAAAAATAGAAAACAGAAATCTTTGGATGGGACAGAGGAAGTACACTCTAGCTTTAGCTGCTGGCTGCAGAAGCTGAGAATGCAAAAATTCCCAGCGCCACTGTGGCAGAGGCGGACGATAACCATCGACAGTTTCGGGTAGATAATACGGGTTGAGATGGCCACGACTGCTCCGGTGATGGAAAAATTTAGAGCCAACACGAAATCCTGAAACAAAGACGGTTTGTCCTTGAAAATAATCTTTGCCACTGGAACTGGAATGGTATTGGCAGAATTTGGAGTCTTTAAATGGTCATATGGAAAGTTTAAAAGAACAAAGGCAGCCAAAAATGTGACTGCAGAAATGATCTCACTACTTCAATCTTGTAAAATAAGAAGAGGAGGTTTTGTTCAGAACTACTACTTGACGAGCCATGAGAATTTAGAGGCAAGATTCAGACCACACATTGTCTGAATTTACTCTAATCTCTTATATATATACGCCAATTTGGTCTTTCACTTTCACGACATTTGATATTAGTTATATTATGGTGGTTTTATAAAATTCAAAAACATTAATTAATTCATGACCCACGACTTAAAATGAAGAAAAATCAGGTTCAATTTACACTTATTATAATTATATTATTGGCAAGAAAAGACATCGTAGTTCCCTTTGTCGCTATTGAAGGATGAAGAAAAGATGCAATCCGCGTTCTTGAACAGGTACGCCGTTGACGATAGAAAAAGGTTTTAAATAAGTTAAAGTCTACTGTAACGGGTGTAGGAATGGCCTATTATTGCCGGTTCTATCGGCAATTTAAAAGCAATTAGTAGGTGCCTTTACTGGCTCCAACTTTAATCAATCTGAAAATAAAGCAGTTCCGAAAACTGCCTTTGAAAATTGCCATTTAATTTCCACGATGAACTGCCTTTAATTTATTTCAGAACAAAAAAATTATGGCATTTCCGTCGTACCTTGCTACCAATTTCGAGCTCGGAAATTGTTCTATTTTCCGAACTCTGAAATTGGCACTAGCTGTGTGTTGTCTCTTCGTTCAACGATAAATAGTTTCCAGATTCGTGTCCCGTTTCCTGTATCTCTCTGGAATTTTTGGAAGAGACATTTTCCCCTAAAATCATTTTCGAGCTCAGAAACTGTATCGCGTAAAACGTTTCTGAGTTCAGAAAACGTTTTTGCCCCATGAAACCTGAACATCAAATAGACGACATACTTTTCGATCTCGGAAACGTCTTCTGGTAAAAATTTGTTTCATTAATATTACCGGCATAAAAACAGTCTCGACACAAAGCCACAATTTCAAAAATAATGCACAATGGTATCTTGCACCTAAACAAAAATCTATAGATAACGCTAAACAAGCAATAATCTGTAGATAGGAATAGAAATTGCTACAAATCTATTCCGACATTTCTAAGGTTCATTGTTTATCTAACTTGAGTGTTCCTACCAATATTGGAATTTCTTTGTGCTGCTGACCGGATGAGAATTAAATGTCGAGCTAATGAATTCCGCGCATTGTTGATATCTTCTAGTGAGTAGGGCTTCCAATCCTTTTTGAAAATCTTACAATAACATCATAGTATTAAATGTTCACTAAATGAGATAACACATATTACCTCAGTTCTACAGGGGTATTTACCTCAATTTTCAGCCATGAAAAAATTGAGGTATATGTACCTGTAGTAAAAAGTGTATTTTTTTACCTCGGTTCATAACCGTGGAAAAAATATCTTTTACCTCGATGTTTCAACCGACGTCAACAGGAAATAAGCGCAACGTCACACATTGCATTAAGCCCGACATTAGGATTACAGAGCAGTGACATCGTTTAAAACAACATCGTCCAATTGGAGGAAGGGCGTCGGTAGAGGAACAACGTCTGCTATACAAACAACACACGTGATGTGAGAGGAAAGTCATGATACGTCTTTCTAGCCTACGTTGTTGTACAGATAAGCGTCATCGCACACTGCGAAGGAACCATGCCATGCAAACACTGATGTGGAAAGGTGAGTAATACGAAGTCGTTTTGGACAGTCGAAGTCGCAAAATAATTACACGTCAGTTCTACATGCGACGTTGCTTATGCGTCAAAAGATCACAGGTGTGTGCGACATCGCGAAATAATCATGGGGTGAATAATTATAAATAATAAATATTTGATGTAACAAACAATCGTTCGTCGATGGCCATTACATGTTATTTAGCATTGGATTACTCTAAAATGGTTATACATCATACAACATTCAACTACTATTCAATGCAAGTAAGAAAATTAACAATGACATGTTAAATTCCACATAACTATAACATATATTATAAATACTTGTTACAATATATAATAATACAGAACGTTGATATTAAATTTAAACATTAACTTTATTGAACCTCCATATTGTCTACGTTGTAAGACATTGACACTATTAGGACGACTAGTGAAATGACAAGTCATGCATCTAAAGTCCATCGATAACTGTCGTTGCCCTATTACACCCAATTCACAGGAGAGAAATTTTATGTTAGAATTGGACAATCCATAAATGAAAAACACATAATAAAATCATACTTAGATGATGTGAATGTCAACTTGGAAAAAATGGATACTGGTAAAAGCGACATCGCAAACTATAGTGATTGATGTCGCCAAGGTCGACCTACATGCGACGTCGGTCATTCAAAATATTTCATGCTTTTTATGAACATGTGTAACATCTGTCTTAATTCGGTTGTTTATCGTAACAGCCGACTATAACAAACCGACGTCGCACATTCATATTGTGTTCATACGAATAAATAATTAGTGTACCCAATCAGCCATAATCTAAGCATTTTTCTCATTATTTACAAACATGGCATCATCTTGGAAACAAATACAATTTACACTACATAATATGAAACACAATCATCATACACCACGAAAATATACAAGCTTTGATCAATGGAAAAAAATAACATGTAGAAGGTATGGTAATTAAATTGCTAAATTAACATTGAATGTATGGAAAACTACCTCAATTAATTTGAACCCGGAGATGCTCAATCAACGGATACTTGTTGATGTTTGAGAAAAAACATATTGATTGAGCTCTTGAATTGTTGTAATGGTGTGAATGGAGAGGATGGTGTTGAGTAGGAGTTTGGAGAAAGTGTGTTAAATAAAAGAAATGGATCATGGTTCTGATATTAATGACTTGAATTTTTGGGTTGGGGGAAATTTTGGTGAAATATTTTGGCTCAAATTTTCATTTCCCGCTGGAAATTTCATTATGACCTACGTCACATTCTATTCGACTGTGTATTCGCTTAAGGCGACAAACATGCGACGTTGTACACGAGGGCCAAAAGGGTAATTTATGAAAAGTTTCGTACAATACTCCATGTCAAGATTGGGGCGCCATCTGTCAACCCTTTCAATCCGAGATCAGAACGACATTGTCGGGAAAATGTGAATAAAAAATGTTATTTACAAATTTACATTTAGACTTCTACCATTTTCTTGGAGGGATATAAGTGTAAACCTTATAAAGTTCACCGGTGGTCCCAACACGGTATCAATCGTCTGAAAATGAAAATTTATCATCTCTAGTCGAACTTATAATGACCGAGAGTAACAAACAAATTCCTCTTATGTCGGCTCAGTGCCATCCACAAGTTCTTCCAAATAACCCCTTGTATAGTTATATGTAATCATCAACAATTCACTCAAGACAACGTACTAGCACTTTCTAAAATATGATGGGCAAAATTTTATTATATTCTTTTCCATAAGAAAATCAAGGATAAGAAATTTCATGTGATTCTATGTGGTGGAAATTATCGTTCACATAGGTAATGATGGAAATACCAATACAAATGACGGACGATTACCCCGACTTGCGTCCCTCTAAGACAATATGCATAATCTCCATGACAACATTTGACCTTACGGTCGGGTGTAGAGTTATGGCGCATTGAACATGCAAGAAAGTTTGGGGGCATAGTGTAATTTTCCAAAGTTTCTTCATATACTGCCTGTGAATAATTTTGGCCTGATCCATTGACCCCTTCATGCCTAAATCGAAACTCCTCAGACCTGACAATGTGAAATAGATCAGGATATCTCCAAATTTTCATTTCCACTACCAACCAAAGGAAAATGTCTGGATAGGGTATTTGTGCCTGGTCATGACTCAAGAATCTGTTTGCCCAAAACAATAGAGGATCGACTACTTGAAAAAAAACCCTAGGTCGGAGGGACACAATACTATTTATTCCGCCCTACATTGAGAGGTAATGTTAAATGAATATTATACAAATAAACTACTAAAGTTATTTAATTCCATAAAAGTATTTAAATGTAATATAATGTATACATTACTTTGGAGATTAGTTCTAACTATTCCCAAAAATAAGTGTGTTTACCGGACGGATCCGTTGCACTTTCAACGTTTCCATCATTTGTAAGTATTTTAGAAATAGCTTTGAATGACATGAATGACAAAAATATAACAATTTTTTTATATAGTTCAAATCAAGGTGTGAATGTTTTCTCAAATATTTTTCAGGGCATTTGTTCATGTCAATTTGTATAATCATAATTTAATTTAAGGCAAACGACTTCTGTGGTTCCTAAACTATCACCATCATTCACCTTTGACCCCCCCTATTTTTAAAACACTTATGACCATATCCACTTACAGATTTTTGGAGTCGTGACCATTCCTTCCGGTCAAAGCGTAATGTTCGGTCAAAGCGTCAATTTTAAGTGCAAAATACTCATTCCCCACTTTCTTTCTTTCTTTCCTTTTTTCCTAGTCCTTTTTTTCATTTTTTTTCCATTTTCCTTCTCCCTTCCCCTTTCCCTTTATCCTTTCCCTTCCCTTTCCCTTATAGCAAACCCGCCTCCACTGCTAACCCAACTACCATTGTGGCCCATGTGTAGTTCCAGTCGTTGATGTGGAACATCGTGAGCATCCACACTGGAGGATAATGATTTTGAATATCATATTCATAGTCGAAACCGCAAAGTGGAGCTCGCACATGGCCAAGATATTCAGGGCCACCACTGAAACGATGTCACCTGTTCTGATACCTAACAACAAGATCCCCGAAGCCAGTTTTAGGCACCTGGTGTGCGTTTCCGACCAGGTGTGGGTTCTATCATTGTAGATAACGATGTGTGCTTCCCATACATGATGGAGACTCTTTGAAGAAAGCCCACCAAGGTGACAGCGCACAAATTATGAAGCAGATAGGATGGTGGATAAGGGTGTTCGTGGAAGTTGATCGGGTAGTGGAGTAGGGTGGTCGTGGAAGCGGTTCAAATGGCGGAGGATGGTGTCCATGGAAATGATAGATAGTTTATGGTGGGGGTTTGTAGGTGAGCTAACGAGTTTCTTGTTTTTATTGCTACACTGGGGGTGTTTGTGGATTCCGGCGAGGAACTGTATGGTGAAGATGTAGCGGAAAGGTGGCGATGGAGAAAGGGGCTGGGTGTGTGAAGTGTTTGGTGAAGATGTACTGGAAAGAATAGAGATGTTGGTGGAGTGTTTGGTGAAGATGTACTAGAAAGAATGGCGACGCTGGTGGTGGAGAATAGGGGGCTGGGTTGTCGAAGTACAGCCGGGGGTGAGTTGTAATTATTATAGATAGGGACTTGGTTATAGTTGATATAGATAGGGACTTGGTTGAAATTAATAAAGATATAGGAGGGCTTGGTTTGCAAATAAAAAGATGAAAAGTCATATTTACCCTTGATTAACGGAGGAAACTTTAGAGTTATTAATTTAACCAGACAAACTTACCATGACTCAACAGTTCTATAACTTGAGGCGGCAAAAGTGTTAAAAAAAGGATAAGGGTCCAAATGTAAATAATTGTGATAGTTTATGAGTCACATAAATCGTTTGCCTTTAATTTATTGTTTTCAATGAGTACAAGACACAAGCAAAAGTGTGAGAGTGTGGATATTACATAATGTTATATGTGTCAGTGTACGTTAAGAATGTACTGTTGAATCATCACCAAATTGAACTAGTATGTATAAATTATATATATTTATAGATTTATATATATACACACACGGAGTATATATACATCCACTATCTTGTTGTATGATTTCATGATATGAGTGGTATAGAGATTATTTGATTTATATTACTATCTAAGATACCTTGAGCGGAAAAGACATTATATGATTTATATTACTATATGTATATTTTTGCTAGTATACCGTGTTTTATAAATGGGAAAACTGCATAAATAAACTTATTAAATTTCGAAAGTGCAGACATAACTCTGTAAAATTTGAAAGTGCGAAACTAACCCTAAATTTTTTAGCATTGGTGCAGATATACCCAAAATGCACTATTCCGATGTTGACTAAAGAAATTCAGGCATTTGACTAATATAAAAAAATACAAAAACACCCTTAGGTTTAAAACTAAAAATTTAATAACCTACCCCCAGGTTCTGCCGCCAACCAACGGTGGTCAACGGTGGTCAACACCAGTCAAGGCCGGACCAGCGTCGGTCGCCACCGCCGGCAGTTGGTGGCCGGTTTAGATCAGTACTTTTATTAATAAGACATGGTTAGATAAATACTTTTAGAAAAAAAATACAGAGTAAACTTAGTACATCTGTAAAAAAAGATAGGGTCAGATCAACACTATCATAAAAAATATATTTTGAGAAAAACCCACTCCTTATAAATATGTCTTCATTACAACTTTATAATCTAATAATGTATTATAAATCTATTTATAATTTGTATGTTAATTTCCAATTAATTTTAAATGTTCCCTCTATCCTTGATAAATTGGCACATTTTGACTTTTGGAAGTCAATTGAAACAAATATGTGATGATGAATCCAACAACATTTAACATGATAATAGTCTTGCATATATAATAATAGAATTTGATGGTCAAATTTGACTCAGTTTGACTTCTGAAAGTCAAAATATGTCAATGTATCTGGGAGTGAGAGCGTATACAAATTCAGTCTCCATAATGGAAATTTGATTATGTCTCTAGCAGTTGCAGAGTAGATATATGTGTTGAGTTCTAATTACAAAGTTACCGAATTTTGTATTTATCTAAATTTCTAAATTTCCTTCGGAAAGTATTTACCATAATTTCAAACTTTTGCAACGAAGGTATAAACATTATTGATATATTTATGATATATTAGATTATAAATTTGTAATGAAGGCATATTTATAAAGAGTTGACTCACCTCAAAAAGATGTATTTTTATAATAGTGCTGATATGACCCTATCATTCTTACATAAGTGCTGATTTAACCCTATAATTTTTTTTTACTAAAGTGGTAATCCAACCTTATATTATTTATCAAAGTACTGATCTAACCCGGCCACCATCAGCTGGCAGCAGCGGTCTGGTGTTGATCACCGTTGACAGGCTTCGATCGGCGTTAACCATCATTGACCGGTGTTTACCACCATTTGACCATCGTTGATCAAGAATAGGGTTTGAGCCCTTTTTGGGAATGTTAGTCTAATCTTTTTTCCATTTTTCAATTTTTTTCCAGATGGGTATAGTGGTCATTTTAAAGAATTTCGGCCACAATTTGGTTGCCAGCGTTAGATTGACACTTTTGACCAAAACATAGGGTTATATTTGCACTTTCAGATTTTACAAGGTTATATTGACACTTTCAACCAAAACATATGGATAAAAATGCACTTTTCTCTTTATAATTTTTTTTACCACAATGAAAATATGTAGTTTAATCAAACAAACTCATGATCTGATTTGAGGCTAATTTCAGCCTGGTTTATAATAAAGTCCAGTACCACTTCCAATACTGAGAGTGTGGCCCAACACTTTTCTCTTTATAATGTGATGGAGAGTGTGAAACTTAACCCGGGCTATACAATATTAATGTATATGTTAAACGTCGCGGCAAGTAAGAAGAAAGATCTTCCATATGGTGGCTTGATCACGACATTGATCTAGAAGTGGAAGGTTGTGCCCGTCAACAAACCATTGCGGTTAGAGTACTATGATGGCCTAGTTCGACCACAAGCATTTGTGCTTGAACAATGAGGGTGTATATGTGCAGCGCAAAATTCCCGAAGCATCCGATAGGGCAGCAAAAAGAGGGAGGGAAGCCTCAATGGAAGAGGAAGAGGTATCTTCATCTCATGAGTATTGATAGTTTTTCAATTTTAAATATATTCCATTTTTAACTTCCGTTAATATATTTTTGACAACAGTTTGTTATATTTTGCAGGTAGCCAAGGTTCGTGGATGAGTACAATCAAAAGGTTCATGTCATATCTTCAAAATGAAGTCAGTGCCGCTAATGGAGAGCTAGTCTCGGCCGAAGCTAGGCATGACAAATTCATCAAATCGACCGGACTCTATATTGTGCTTAGCGATGATGGGGGTATACCAAACTATTCAAAAGAGGATGAAACAGAGACTAAACCCATTGAGGATGGAGATACTGACCATGAGAAGACCGACTCCGATATTGAAGAAATGTTAAGTTGATGGTTGATGGATTTTAAAACAATTTCTTGGAATGTAATTGTTAAATGTTTGAAACAATTTTTTAGGATATTTGTCATTGACTGTTTGAATGATAATGAGCAAAAAAAATTATTTTGTTTTATATATTGTTCTTCAAAAGGTATTCAAGTTTCCCATAATCTATTTGTTGTAAGTCATAAATATGTTAGTAGGACTAAAGGTAGTACTTGATGAAATTACCATACTTCACGTAGAGGTTCCGGTAGTAGAACTCAATCTTTCCATTATTTATGGATTCCCATAACATGTTCAAAACTTGGAACCCACTATGAATGAGTTATGCTATGGAAACGAATGTTAACTGTTACGAACTCGGAAAATAAGTTCCGATTTCTTTTGCATTTTCAGGAACCAAACTGTGCATCTTCAACTCACTTTGTCTTTAATACTTATTTTCCAAATATTAGTTACAAAATCAGAAGAAATTCTAAGGAAGATTATGAAACCATGAAAATATCTCTTACGAACTCGGAACTTAAGTTCAGACCTCTTTTTCCCTTTCAAGAACCAACTGAACATCTTCAACTATCTTTGTCTTTAATTTTTTTTCCAAATATTTGTTACGAACTTGGAAAACGTTCTGAGGCACATTATAAAAACCATGAAAATATCTATTACGAGTCCGGAACTTAAGTTCCGACCTCATTTTCAATTTTAGGAACCACACTGATGGCCATCAACTCTCTTTGTCTTTAATATTTTTCCCCTATATCAGTTACGAGCTCCCAATAGAATCTTACCCCAATTACAAAAGCAAGAAAGTATCTATTCCGAGTCCGGAACCTAAGTTCCAACTTCTTTTTCTATTTCAGGGAAGTGTCTACCAATCTTAACGGTTTGAATCTTTTTTTGATAAAACCCAATAAAAGGCCATGACATGGTTCCGCAATAGGAACTTCAAATCAGACCTATGATAAATGACCTCGAATTTGTTTCGAGCTCGAAAGGCTTCGCCCTATATAATAAAAAAAATACCCAAATCGGGGTTCTTTCTAAGAACCCTAATTAATTTCCCACAGTGGGAAACATCTCCTCACATCATGTCTTCTTCCAATGCAAATGCACGGGCCACTAGTCATCGTTCCAAATCCACGAGAGGAACCCAACCGAGGAATCCTGGCTACGAAGCTAGGTTTGTTTCTCTTGAAGCTTGGACTAGGTTTAATGCTTTAAGGGATTTAGGAAAATTATTGGATTGCAATGTTATAGATTTGAATGTGTACAAGAGCATAGGGCTAGAGGACCTCGTTAGGTTTTTTGAAGATCAACATGTCTTTAAACTTCTTAGTTTGAATGAACCGGCTTACTTTGATGAGATATGTCAATTTTATGCCAATTTACATGAGGTTGAGGGTTTGTGTAGTTATTGGACTAGGGTCAACAGGTATAATGTTGAAATTAGCCCGTGGTAATTGAATGCCCTTACAAGGGTCCGGAAGATGTTTACCCCCAAGTGGAGGATGGGCCTTTAGATGATGTTTATCATGGGGGGAATGACCACTTAATGATGATTATCCTAGTATTGACCCTATTGCGTGTAGTGTGAAATACTTTAAACGCAATTCTCATGATCTAGGTAGACCGGTAGACCAACGTATTGTGTACGATATAATAGCTCGGTCGATAGTACCCACTCTCGGTCACATCACCGGGCCAAATTACTCGACTCTTGTGATGTTCTACTATGTCATTGAGGGGGCCAAAGTTAATCCTGGTTTCGCAATTTTTTAGCACATGATGTATGTAGCTACATCGAAGAGATTAATTAAGAATCTATCTTATGGAAACTTAATTACGTTGATCTCGCGTGGTGTGAACGGATTGGCTTTTCACGGGGAGGATAAGGCTTGCAAGTACTTTGTCAAGCAATACTTTTTGAAGAAAAAAGGGATATTGTATGAGAACAAGTGGTGTCACCGAACGCTAGATGCGGCCGAACCTCACAAGAGATAAAGGGTTAAGAAGGTACATTTAATGTTTTTATAATATATGTACGTTATAGACTTATGTTTTACTAATTGTTATTTGAAAAATGATTTTGCGGTGGATTCTGACCCTAGATTCATAAAAACCATGAATAATTTCCTCAGAAGTGTTCGCGACCAAGTATGCCAACTTAGGGATTGTTTATAGAGGCTTGAGAAGAAACAACGTGCGTATGAGCGAGCCTTCAGAGAGTCAAAGAAGCCATGCCTCAAATGATGCCCATCAGTGTGACATGTTGTAGACCTTCCGTAAGAGATGCTAGGAACTTTGCTTGTCTTGGATGTAACTCTAGCATTCTACCCAAAGTATTATGTCCTATTCTTAAACTCCCTATACTAGAATTATTTTATTAATGCAAAAATTATTTTGTGTTCATTTTAATTTTTGTCATAGTGAGCGTATAGATTTTTAATAGCAAAAAAGGTGGTATGACATATGGCCAATAGGGGTATAGAGGGTAATGAGGCAACATGGGAAGCATGATGACCAATTTTCCAGAAGAGGTTACGAAATAGGAACAAAAATTAGAGAACATTACGAAGGCGTAACAATGCTCGTCCTTTCAACAGCCCTGATCCACAAAGTTTCCTCACTCAGAACTATTTTCATTTCCTAGTTCCGAGTACTATACATATCACATTAGAAGTCACTTTGACATAAACGCGTTTGATTGTTGTAAACAATCAAAAGTGGTTATTCAGTGAACCGTCTTTGATTTATATCAATAGAAGGCGGTTCGTTCGAAATTGCCTTCCAAAGAACTGAAACCACCTTTGATTTTTTTCGGTTCCCAGAAACAACAAGTTCCGAGCTTGGTGCCTGTCCTAGAAGGCAGTTTCTGGATTATTTAGCGGAACCACCTTTGAACTCCGCTTTTAATAGGTCATTCTTCCGTGTCACTTCTCACCTTTTCCCACACAATTTGGCCACACTTTTGCATAGATTTTTCAACCTATCTGGGCATTTCCGATTGCTGCCTAAATTGCCCTTTCGGGTTTTTGACTTTGCCGGATAATTTTTCATTTTTTTAAACAAATTTTTTTTTTGTGTAGCACAAAATGCCCAAAAGGTAGGCTTCATACTACAATGAGAATAAAGAAAACAACCAAACACCACCAAATGTTCCATCATCCCAAAACTACTACAAAAAGGTGTCCTCACACCTATAAAACGAGTTTTCAAAAGAAACAAAATAAAAAAAGTTTTCAAAAACAATGAGTGAAACAAAAACATGGAAAATATTAATCTATCCATCAAACAAAACAAGAATAATTTTAAAATGAGATGCCACCCAATAATGAAAATGTTCCAACTACCACCCCCACAATTAGTTCACGCGTTGTCCGAAATGCATGTGACCAGGGTGGAAAGGAGGCTGGAGACACTAAAACTACTCAAATCCATCTACAACGCCTGGTTCCATGCCCCTGCTCGTGCGGATCCCGGTGTGGGTGATCATCTCCAATGCCCGCAACTCTCATCCGGTCAGTGATCTCCCACACGCCATGGT
The DNA here is from genome assembly GCA_032355605.1 of Rubia tinctorum. Lineage (NCBI taxonomy): Eukaryota > Viridiplantae > Streptophyta > Magnoliopsida > Gentianales > Rubiaceae > Rubia > Rubia tinctorum. The sequence continues at coordinate 4,235 of JAULKM010150645.1, read as the reverse complement.
GGAGTAAATCTATCTCCATCCTCATATACTATAGCTGCTCATCCACCCTGTCAAACCTGTAATCCATCTCATTTATATGATAATGAAACTTGTATGTGAGTGTGGGTATTACATAACACTATATACAGCGGAGTGTGTCCTACAAATCCGTATGGGTTATCTTGAAATAACCGAAATTAGAATTGGTTTAAATCTTGTTCCATTGTTTACATGTTGTAGCTCTGTTTATTTATTTGTTAAACATATTATTAACATTCTCCAATTCACTGATTTTTTTCAAAGGATCACAAGTCGTATTCGCAAGTTAATATCAACATGGAAAGAAATTGATTGGCTAGGTACATTGTGAATTCCCGTTCCGCTTCTATTTGAAATCCCAACATAGTGTTATAAGTAGCTAGTATATATGATGACATTGTCATTGGAATAGAATTTGCTAGATTTATATTCCTATCTATCGATTATTGTTTCGCTAGCGTAATCTATAGATTTTCGATGATTAATGTGAAAATGGCATGTATTTTGATGTAATTTTACCTGTTATATGAGGATTTCCTATTACAGGATTCTAATGAAATATCACAATTTTACAATACAATCTGAATAGTGTTTCGATCTTGGAGCATCTTTCCTAGCTTCAATAATTTTTCAATGGATCCGATTATCGGTTCTGAATTCGGAACAGAAGATCTGAAGACGGTTCCGAATCCGGGAAAAAATTTCAAACATTAAATGCTTCCAAAGCCTGAATTTACAGTGCCAGACCAGAATTGTCGTCCTAGGCAAAAACTATGTGGGCTGGTGGGAGAGTTGTTATGAGCTCATAACCCTTCACAGGTTACGGGTTTGAAACTAATAAACATGCCCGATACCATTAAGAAAGCTCTGAAATTAGAACCGATAAATAACGGTTCCTCCTACCTTATCAAAGGTGGTTTTGAACTTCCTTTGATGATACCGTTAGAAGGAGGTTCCTGGAACTTGCCTTTGATCGACCAGAGAAGTCACCCCCAAAGTGACTTCTCTGGTTCAAAGGAACCACCTTTAATAGAGGATCCTACACTAGTGTACTGATAATTTTTCCACTATTCAGTCAAATCTTCATTTAGCTCCACCTCCATGAACTTGTGGTGGGGGTGGGGGGTGCGAGGGGAGGGGTAATAGAATAGAATCCGTATTTATGGAAAAAATAAATGTTGTATATCTTTAGGTTACCATATTTTTGCTTATTCTCTAAGGACCTTCTTGTAAAACTGTTGAAATCTTGAATGAATACAAGTCAGTTTTACACAATCTCTGTACAGTTATACAATATTTATTCACCATTATTTATGGTTTAACTATAAAATATGTTTCATATCTACTCACCATCGCTACTAATAACTAAGGCTAAAGTAACACTTTCCTTGCAACACTTATTTAAAATGTTACCATTGCTTATAAAGTGTTACTTAAAGTTTTGAAAAGTGTTACATAAATATTCAAAAGTGTTACCTAAATTTTAAAAAGTTTTACGTTAGGTCTATTGTAACATCTCCTGAGGTAATAATTGTAAAAGTGTTACTTTAGGTGCTATTATAACACTTTGAACCTATTGTAATACTTTTTCAAGTATTACCTTAGGCGATGTTGCATTAGATCTAATATAACACTTTTTAAAATTTAGGTAACACTTTTCAATATTTATGTAACTCTTTTAAAAGGTTTAAGTAACACTTTATAAGTTATTTTAACATTTTAAATAAGTGTTGCAAAAAAAGTGTTACGATAGCTCTAATTTGTAGTAGTACATACACTATTGGAAAACAGGTACATAGGCACTGTTAGGAGGGTACCGCTGCTATGATACCGGTGCTAGTAATCACATATACACCGGTAAAATCATAGAAAATTTCAAATAATGGTGTCTATGTGGGAATTTAGCACCAGTAGTACAAGTACCTGTACAGTAGACCGGTGCGTAAGTGAAAATTAGGGCGTAAATAAAATTATTTAGCATTGGTAAGGTTTCTACCGGTGCTCGGTGCCGATGCTAGTGCAAAATTTACGCGGGAAATATATATTTCCATCACCGGTACTATTTTTTGGTACCAGTGCCGTTGCAAAAAAGATTCGTAAAATGATATTTTCCAGCACCAGTTTGGTTTTTGATAGATAACACCGGTATGCAGTAGATTATAGCGATGCTATTGGTGCATTTGATGCTCACCTACCACTAATCGTACCAGTGCTCATTTAAAAGTTAAAATAGGAAAAAAGGATTTAAAAACGGGTCTTTCGTATGAGTTAATGTAGAACATGTACTAGTGCTTTCCAACATTTCACCCAAAAAATTATTTATTAAATATTTCTCCATTTAGGTTGGAATAACAAAAATCATGTATTTTGGAGCAAAAAATAATAGGGTAATATAATTTTGGGCCACCGTATAATTTTCCAAGACTGTGTAAAAGTAATCAATGTTGACTTTCGAGACCCTTTCGTTCACCCATACATGCCCAAATATCAAAGTCAAAATCGTATATTATTGAATTGAATTTTGGTGTCGCCAATTTCGTGATTCGACAAGTCCAACCTTCTTGAAGAGACCCAAGTGCAAAAAGTAAAAAGTTTACGCATAACTCCAAATTGAAATCCGCTCGAATGTGATGCTACCCTATGCACCCTGATTGTATTTTCCAAATCTGTAACATAATATTATCAACAATCAGGCACAAGAACATATCTGTAATCCTTGCTGATTTCCCTTTTTTACTTCTCAGTAATCAACCCTAAGTTACTCTAGAACTTGTACTAAAGCTTTCCAACGTTTCACCAAAAAATCAATTATTTTCTATTTCCATATTTGTGGAAGAATAACAAAAATAGTGTATTTTGAAGAGAATGATAATGTCGTAATAAATTATTGGGCTATAGCATAATTTTTCATAAATTTGTTAGAGGTGCTTCCGTTCACCCATTGTAGTCCAAATTTTGAACACACAATCATCTCTTATTTTAATTGAATTGTGGTGTCTTCAATTTTGTGATTCGCCGCCTCCAAATTTCTTCAATGAACTTTATAGTAAAAATTAAGAAGTTAACTTAGAGATCAAATAATACTAGCACCGACATTATTTTTCATTCATACCGGTGCTATGTTGTGACGGAAAAATGAATTTCCTAAAATTTCATCCAAAATTTTGGAGGGATTGTTTAAAATTTTGAAATATTGAATTTAGCACTGGTATCAGTTACATAGACACCGGTATGTATGCCGGTGCTCCATACTTAGAAAATTCTCACATATTTGCTCTCAGGTCCAAAAATTAATAAATGTACCCCATTTAAATTAGCCCTAAGCAGCTTCTTTTCATATTCATAGGCACCGGTATGAGTCATTTGGGCACTGGTATTTGTTCAGGTGCTCAATATGCAGAAAAATAATTTTGGGGTTGCACACGGAAAAAAACAAAAAAAAACATATAAAGAATCCCCTAAGCAGCTGTTTTTCATATACATAGGCACCCGTATGAGCCGCTTGGGCACCGGTACCGGCACCCCATACTTTAAAAAAAACCAACTTGGCCCAAGTTAAAGCACCCATACTCTAATCGTATAAAACTCTTTTTTTGTCTTTACCACACTTATTCAATCCCCTAACATTCCAACAAGCAATTTCATCAATCATCAAGTGGATCAGTTAACAAGGTAAAATTGTTACCTGAACTTCCTTCAATCTCTTTCCCTTTCATACTCCTCAATCTGCTTCCTTTGGTCATCAATCTGAACCCTTCTTCAGTTTGAAAATATTCATCTTCTTTTGCCTGCTTATGCTTTTCAACCACAAATTTCTCAGTCTTCTCCTGCACAGGCATCTTCACTGGAGTATTAATTTTGACATGTATATAAATCTGCTTCTGCTTCATTAAAATACCCTCTTCGCTCTCCTTCTTCCTGCATATCTCCCTTTCATGCCCCATCATACCACATTTCAAACATCTCACAGGTCTCCATTCAAATCTTTTGATATGAATTAGAAAATGTCATTTATTATATTTTTATTTATTTAGTATTTTTAGGAGTTAACATTTTACTCTTTTTCCCACTGGATTTTTTTAATGAGGTAGTGTGCTCATATTTAGAATTATTTTTAAATGATGTAATTTAGGAGTTCTAATTTGATTAGAATTAGATTTGGTAGGTTTAGATAAGGTATATTCATTTAAGAATTCATCCAATATTTGGATTGATTT
>JAULKM010150635.1:0-17304 GCA_032355605.1 Rubia tinctorum | reverse complement strand
TGATTTTGGTAATCCTAGATCTTGAATATCTATCTCTAACTGAGTTGTGAAAGAATTTAGTGTTCATATCTGCCCCCCTGTAGCCATTTCATCCTTGCTTTTTGTTTCCAATATAAGTTTTCCTCTGTCAAAAACTTATTTAATAATGAACTTTATAAATCAATTAAACTGAACTATATAAAGTTCTCGGGAACTTTATAAATCAATTAATAATGAACTATATACAATGGTAGGCTAATTCTGCTGGCCAAAATTGGTATTTACAATCACTGAATTTATTGTTGGATGGGCAATTTAAATATAATTAATTAAATATGGGAGCTGATATAATTTTTAAATATTTATCTTGTTCCCCATCTCAACATTATTTATGGTAAGATGATTTCATATAAAAAAATTCATTGGTATTCGGTTAGGTGACTTCGTTAGGAACTTTTGTATTCAAATGGATTCATCAATTAAACAAAATCATACTCCCTTTGTCCCAAATAAAATGATATGTGACAGAAAATAATTGTGAAAATGTAAAGATGTTGCCAGAATTTAACAATATAATTTTTGTCATTTTAGCTAATTTTTTAATATGTCATTTTAATTTGGATGGACGAAAATAGAAAATATTACCATTCTTCCATGGGACGGAGAGAGTATTAATCAGTCCATGTATGATCTAAAAGTAATTTTTTCTTTAATTCCAAAAATAAACTTGACGATTCGTCACTCAAACATGCATGGAATATAAATTCAAGAGAACAGAAAATTGAACTTATATATATATATATATATATATATATATAAAATTAATTAAGGAGAAAATGGAACTTAAATAAACCAAAGGACTAGAACAACAAAAGGTTTTATAACTACATTCAGTTGTGCGCATATTTCATAACCAGTTGTACAAACTTCTATCACCAACTAGAAACGAAACGATATTCACCGGGCGTAGCATTTTCTTTAGGGGCAACGTAAAACCCATCTCTTTGCACAGACCAATAACAAATACCAGGAATATCTTTTCCGCAGTATAACAGGGAAACATGAGAGCTGAAAACGTAAACTCTTTTGTATAATCCATTCCACCAAAAGTCGCACCAAAATTTCGTCGTACCAAAAAAGTTTATCCTAAAATCAAACAAGAAGTAGCCGTAGAGATTGCGTACGTGATGGCCCAGATCATCATCTTTGGAGTAGCAGTGGAAAGACAGAGGAAGAGGATCGTAGATGTCGTTCTCAATGATCACTGCGTACTTTTCAAAGTATGCTTCAGTTTGAATGAAGCACAATGAAATGATCAATAAAAGACATGAGAGATAAATCAGGGTTTTCATGTTGTGAACTGTGTAATTTGACCTTGGTTTTTGGAGAAATGGGGTGCAATTTAGGGGGCATTTTATAGTAGACCTGGGCGGGAGGGGACTGTTTAAATGTGCGATCAATCCATATCACTCTTCCATCCAAATGAATTAATACATAATCTTTTTAATATAAGTTTTGGGAAAGACGGTCTTTCCATAAACTTATGGAAAGACGGATTTAATTATAATAATAAAATGTAAAAAGTTTTTGTTGCAATATTAAAGTTTTATTCTGCAACGTGTAGTAGTTATAAATTTTATAACCCGGTTCATATAACCTGAAAATTTTATCTTAATTTCTTTTAATTTACACTTTAAACCTTGGTATTTCCATGACTTATGGAAAGATCGTCTTTCAAGAGATGCACTCATCTTTTTAATGATATCCACAAAATATAATTGTATTGTCTCTAATGACTATATGTGATGATTACTCCTTTGTACCGGATAAGATGCACTCATGTAAGTTTTGACTTTCAACGGTTAACTCGAAAAATATCTGATTGTTAATATCTTTCATTAAAAGTTTAATTTGTGATCAAAATTAAATAATTTTGACTTGATGAATAATTAATGTACAATTTACTTTGTGACAGATTAATCAAACAAGGTTGCACGTGGTAATATTGATTTGATCAACGATGGAATTACGATTAAAAAAAAAGACATACTCTCCTTTTTGAGAAAATTTATATTAATATAGTAAAATTAGGTGAATTTAAATTTGGAACTGAGAGATTATGTTTTCTTAGGAGTATATTTCTTTTGAAATAAATGAACCACGTCTTTTGCCATGTATGTGAACCACTTGCATGCATCTGGCTGGGACTATTCAGTTAATGAAAGTATCATACCGTATCCTCGTATATTTGTCAAATTTGATGTTTCACAGCATATTCTCAAATAATCTACTAATCAAAACCTTTTGATTTGGTTGTCATCATTAATGCTAAAAGTTGAAGCATGAAATATATTTTGTCATGATAAAGTTTTATAAATCGTCCATAACAAAGTCTGGTGGTATAAAAAGTAATGTTAAAATATTTAATTTATAAGTATATATAGGGATTGAATTTTAAATAATTTTTAAAAATAAATTTAGGTGTATAAGAAGAGGTTTGGGTGTAAAGACCATATATTTAGGGTACTAGGGCATTATTAATTAATGATTTGGGTCATAAAAATTTTGCGGGTCAAGAATTCAGATTACAAAAGCTTGCAATTTAATTTTTCTTCCCATTTTCGCGCAATGCGTGTGTTTTTACTATCATAATTGGCGCTTCAATCTCAATACCAATATTCAACGTACATTGTGGTGTTATATTAAAAGTATTTTGCTCACTAAAATCATGTGTTTTAAAGTTAAATTTTGATCTTATAATGTAAAATTTTGTGTTTTTGTGTTACATTTTCTACACTTTACTTTGACACTAGTTTAAAATATTTAATTGCTATCTTAATTTTTAGATTTTAAATTTATTGGTTTTTTATTGTTTTTAAATCAAAACCATCAGTAACAGGGATGTTCAAGATTCCAACCCTAGGAATTCAACCCTATGGAATAGTCCCGGTTACATAGAAGTAGTGAACATAAACTTCTAAAACAAAAGGTGGATCATATGATGACTCGGTCTTCCTCTACCGTGAAACCATTCGCAATCTCGATCTAAATCTACCTAACAGAATACCGCTTTCCGCCACCATCCCAAATCGAAGCAAACACAATAGCAACCAATAGACTTGACATTTCTTTATTACAAGTTGTATGCTTGCTAAAAAAAGGTATGTCAAATTTGTGCGTACAAAAATCTCTAACTCGTACATGGTTGGACAACTAAATAAATCAGTCTAGAGACATCTAGATAGCCTAAACCATCCAAACCACTCAGAATCTACAAATCTACTATACCTAGGAAGTAATCGCCAAAAATCAATTTTAAAACGACATTTAACTAGGATTTCTCCTAAACCAACTTGGATAGTGTTGTATTTGATGTTTAACTATTTAAATTTGATGTATATATTTTATTATTATTATTCGATATATAATAATTTCAAATTTGATGTATGCTTTAATATTTTTATTTGATGTTTAAACATTCTAAATTGATGTTTTCTCTATATTTTTATTTGATATATAACTATTTTGTTTTTATATGTATAGTTTTTGTTTGATGTCTTACTATATTTATTTGGTATTAAACTAATTTAATTTGATATTTATTTTAGTATTTTAATTTTATTTTTATTGATTTGATATTTTAGCATTTTTATTTGATTTTAACTATTTTAAATGTGATGTGCTATTATTTAGATTTGACCTTTAGACACAAAGCCCAAACAATACTTCAGCCCACTTAACAATCCAAACTTCCAGTAACCATTTGGGCTAGTTCAAGTTGCCAGGGCAGTGTGCCTCTCTAGGTGCAACCCGAGTTCGAATCCCCCATCCCTCGAGTTGCATTATTATGACTTCAAAGTCTTTCAATATGCACCGAGTTAGGTGTGGAGCATCCACGGTGTGGAGAGTGGGAGAGTCACCCCACTTTGTTGTGTGAGCCAACAGGGAGTCCCACCCTTTTGTGTGAGACACCATGGATGAAAGTGTGGTTGTAAAAAAACAAATCCCAATTTGACCCAAACTTCAACCTGTACAAACACAAATTTCGACGTGAATTCACCAGATTCTGATACAAATTCCAATGCAAACTCACTGGATGCCTACACAAATTCATCTAATCATGACTCAAATTTGATCGTATTCTAACGTGAATATTCAGTAATCTGACGCAACTCCGAGCCTATGACCAAATTTCAACCTGTACAAACACAAATTTTGACGTGAATTCACCATATTCTGATATAAATTCCGATGCAAACCCACTGGATGCCGACACAAATTCATCTAATCCTGACTCGAATTTGCTCGCATTCTAACGCGAATACTCAGTAATCTAATGCAACTCCAAGCCTATGACATGATTCCGAATAGAATCCAAGGTTTCCTAATGCAGTTTCAAGCTTGTGTCCACTAGAAAATCATCCGGTGAAGACTGCCAAAATTCAAAAATAGACTGGGGAAGACCACAGCAAGCAGATGAAGACGGCAAAAATTGCAACCTTCGGCAATAGTTCACAAAAAACTATGTCGATGATTATCATGAAACATATTGCATAATTGAAGCAAAACGTCATTGGAGCCGGCAAACTCATCATAAATAAAGTGTCGATTGCATCGAAATACGATGGAGATCATCGGTGCCTGTGAGTAGAGCTCTGATTGCAAGAGGTGAGTGTGATGTGAGAGAAAATATATTAGATCGTCTCTTTTCTAGTCGTTGCGCATTGGAAAAGCGTACTATATATAATACATTCTCGGATGTTAAATTCCAAACATTTATACAATTATTTTATAAAAAATGTATACAAGTTTATATAATTATAAAATTGTTTTTATAAGAAAGTTATATAAAGTTATGTAAATTCTCATAAGAAAATTTTAAAATGATATAAAATGATAAATACAAGAAAATTTTATAATATTAGTTAATTATAATATATATATATAAGTAGAGTTAATAAGAAAATAAAAATTATATCACATGCGATTAATATACAACTTGAAATTAAAATCATAATAGTATAAATAATACATGATGACAAAGTCTTGTGCGGGACTGTCCACAACTAAACCAAGGATTAATGTGCAACATAATGAAGTTTAATTAGAAATGGGGTTCCAAATATAATTTTAGAAAGTTTGGGAGATGAAGGGTGTTGGGCATAAATTATTGGGAAATTAATGATTTTGGGTCGTTCGGGTCAGAAATTCGCTGATCATTTTCCCCTCTCATTTTCGCAATGTGTAGGTTTTTGGTACGAGACTTGATGTAAGTACTTGATGTTTCAACCAAACTTGTGATGTTTTTTCATCACTTTTTTTCTACTAAAATCATGTGTTTAAAAGTTAAATTTTGATCTTTTATTGTAAATTTCGTGTTTGCATGTTAAAATTTTTACACTTGAAACATGTTGACACTAGATAGTGATATTTTATTATCTTAAATTATAATATATAATATATAGTTTTCATTTTTATTGATGTGGTAGATTTTCGGCGTGTACTTTTAAAGATTGATATACATGTTTTTTTTGGAATATTACAATTTTATTTAGTGTACCCTTGATGTTTCAACTACGAATTAGTTTTTTTTAAATTTTAATACTGATATTTTGTTTTTTAAGATATCAATACAACATTTTGGTGCACAATTTGATGTTTTAAAATTCACGTACATTTTTTTATGTTTACCTATTTTAGTTACATAGATATCTTAGTGTATTTATTTAATTTTTTATTATCCTTATTTAATGTGTATTTTTATTATATTTTATAGGCTGTTTAACTATTTTAATGTGAGTTTCTTTTGTTTGCATTTGAGGTTTAATTATTTTAATTTTATGTGTATTTTTAATGAATTTATTTGATGTCTACATTTTAAAGGTCTTATTTTATGTTTAAACGTTAATGTTTGAGGTTTACTTTTAGTATATTTATTTTTAACTATATTTATTTGATATTTATAATATTTTATTTTATTTTGTACTATTTTAATTAAATTTTTTATTTAATGTATAACTATTTGAATTTGATATTTAATTATTAAAACTTGATGTGTAACTATATAAATTTAATATATATTATAGTATTTTTTAATTTGATGTTTAACTATTTTTATTTGATGCTAATTATTTTAATATGTTGTTTTAATATTTACATTTAAATTTTTAAGGACAAGACCAAACAAGCAAACATGGCCTATAGTTCATTCCATTTTGACCCAATGTTTTCTGCCCAATCTCAAACCATTCTCACTGAAACCTTTGCCAGAAATTTCTGAAATTCGACCAACGACTACGATCGACCATCGCCAGAATACTAAATCGACCATCGCGAATCCGGTCTGGATGACGAAATCTACCGTCGACGAACCCATTGATAAAACCCTGGCCTCCGACCTCTTCTAGAAATGCCTCAACAACGACGACGCTTCCGCTACCGACGGCGCTATTGAGTTTTCGACGATGAACTTCAACGACGATTGAGTGTAACGATTTGGAGGTCAAACCGAAGATTTTCAACAACAACGATGACACCGGTAACAATCGCCTCAACGTCGACGGTAATCTCTGGTTTTAAACCGTACCAAATCTCCAGAAATTGACGGAAACCCTCGTCGGAACAATAAATTGCGACAAACTTGTCTGGTGTATTTCACACGAGAATCAGGATCTTCGATCTATGCTGGTCTTAGAGTTCATCGGGAAGTCTATGGAGAAGCTCGAAGACGCGAAGGAGAAGTTCAGAGGCGGCGGCAATGGCGGATCTGGCGGATGACTGGAGGAAGGGGATGAAATCATGTTTAACTGCAATATGGTCCCTGTATTTCAACCTTTGTTTCAAATGATACCCCGAGACTTAAAGAATCACAGTTTAACCCCTGAATTATCAAAACTGCTCTCTCTTATGTTGGTTATTTATCATTAGTGCCCTGGTCAGACTCATGTTTAATTTACATTTTTTGCTTTAAATAAAATTAAAATTAAAATTTAACAATTATGCTTAATTTATTAATTATTATTGTTAGATATTCAAAACTTATATTTAATTATAAATTAAGATGAATATAGTAAAACATGTGGGACCATTCAAACTATACATGAATGTAGTTTATCATTGTGGGAGTGTGTAACTTATCACATCATTAGCTTGAAAAGATGATGTGGCAAGTCAAGCTACAACCCCTTGTATCTTACCATTAGAGATGCTCTTAGGGTAAGAAAATTTTATTATTTGCAATTACGTCCCTATATATTTAGTGCATTTTAAAAAAAAGTATCCCAAATAAGAAATAATTCAAATTCAAATTCAAATTTAAAAATTACAATCTCTTATCTTACATGTTCATTATTATTCATTTGCCTCTTATCTCACTATGAGACGATCTTGTAGAAAACGAACTCATCGTCTTTTGGTTTAACATGAATTAAAATATAATTATCAAACAAATGAGGTTACTAATTTAACTAGAGGTTATAAAAGATTTTTTAAAATTATTATATTGAAATAAAATTTTAAATCAGACATATTTAAAGTTTGGGATACACTGCCTCCATCCCAGCAAAAAGGACACAATTTTCTTTTTCGTCTATTCCAACAAAAATAACGTGATTTAAAATTTATCAAAAGTAGCAAATAATATGTTTTTTAATTCCCTCAATGCCCCCTTGATATATATACACACACGTGACCTTAAAAACCTAATACATGAGTTGCCTTGCTAAAACTGGCTCGCTATAGCCTAGCCACATCGCTCTGATATGTAACCAATCCCAAAAAAGGGTGGAGAAGCACCACTTACCATGAGACCTCTGCTAGGCAACGATCTCGGACATGTAAGCATAACACGCTAGTCACTGTCACATGAACAAAAGTCCTATAAATAAAGATGAAGAATGCCAGAGGAAGGTAAGTCTCTTTCACCCCTAAAGATACGGAAAAATAACTACACTAACTTGAGCGCTAGAGCTTCCTCGCTTGGGACCAACACCGGGGACCTTTTTCAGTTACTCGAAGAGGCTGGACTTGCCTGCTAATTTTGGGAACTGTCACTACCTGGAAGGAACCTCGTATAAGTGGCGCCCTCTGTGGGTATGATTTTTCTTCTTCTTTATGGATTTTTATTATCCTTAGGAAAGGCCGGAGTCACCTCCTGGTCAGCAAGTATGCGAATAATGAATCTAAAACCCAACGATGCCAGAATGTTAAAAAAAAACTAGCTTAATAGGCTGAGGAAGATAGCAGTAACAACACAATCGCGCGCTTGTAAGATTCATCACACCTAAGTGGATTGATAACAAATGTACGTTTCCACAGGGAAACAAATTTATGTATATACAAAATTATGCATAATCAGGGGATTATGAAACCCTTTTTAGAAGATGTAGCCATAAGGATTGCAAGGTTACAAAACTAGGCACGCTACACCATACACATGTAATATCGATTTAGGGAAATCAGGTGAGATCGCGCCTGGATCATCCAATTAAAGTAATTAAAATGTAAACCGCAAATCGCAGAGACAGTAAGAAGTAGTTAACCCCCATAAGGAAAAAGCATTGATTCAGGGATAGCACCGTGAAATGTCACATTGTCTTTCAACTCCTTACCCTTAGGAGCTCTGGATGAAATTCCCTTAGGAGCCCTGGAAGAAATTAATACTCACATTCCAGAGTACAAATTCCTGGTTTTTAATTGTATTTTCTGAGAGACAAAGATAAATGTATCTAGTAATTTCATCCATATGGTAGTTAAATTCTTCAAGTATATAGTACTTGGAGTGACTTTTATAGTGTGAAAAACCACCCTAAGTAAAGAATCACCTATGTAAGTAGAAGTGCAGTCATTTTCGAAGGGCATTGTTGGGACACAATCCTCAAGAAACCTTACAAAAGTAGGAGTGTGTCATGAGCTGATTAATGGACACAATAGAGAAAATGACAGAGATAGGAAAAATATCTGTGAGAAGTGCATTGCCATCCATACAACTAGTAGGGAAGCTCAAGGATATCACGTCTACTTCCTAACCCATGGGGCTAAGTGTATTCTCTAAATAAAAAGTTCAAAGGATAACATGTAATGTCTATGTCGTCCATACGAATCTATCATCAAGTCAAACTCCGTATCTGACATGTGTTGATTCCAAATTAATTTTAATTCATATGGGGTATTGTTGAAAAATTAGCTTATTTTGAGTGGGTCCCATATATGGGTCCTGGTGAATATTACATTATCAAAATAGTTATGGGTTGTATGAAAATTAAATTTTAACTTTACACCATGTAATGTTGGAAAATGTAATTGAATGTACATGTTTGATTTTGATAAAATTACCAATATTGATAGTCGAAAGAGAGTAACACGCTCCATGAAGGATGTGTTTTCGATGATTGTGTAATATTTGATTACTCAGCATTCCTTAATTAAGGAGGATGTGATTTTGTAATCTTTCCTTGTTTATTAGGATTTGATTAAATAGAGAGTAAATCATTGACTATAGAGAAATATTTTATTTCCTTTATTAAAAATATGATTCCATGAATCATTAATATTATATTTACATAATTTTGGAAAGTTATAAATGTTGATTGCACATGTTTCCATGATTAGAGTCTCTTAAACTAGTATAAATGAAATCTAAAAGTCAGTTAGAAAACTCGCCTCTCACACTCGAGCTCATTCTCTCTTATTCCCCGAGTCTCTTCATCTCTCAAACTATCCAAGTTTTATGTTCAGTTACTCCATCTGGTTAGTGATAGTCCTTCGAGCTTCGTTTGAATCTGAGGTATGTCCATATGAGACTTAATTATTTCAAGGTTAGGAAATTAAATCAGTGACTCGTTGTTTATGTGATTACATGACGTGTTTTTAATGCTTTGGTAATATTGTATATATTCTTATTTTTTGTGTAAATTGCACATGGAATTGAAATATTTTATTGCAATGAATGATAAATTAAGGAAAACTTATAATTTAGTGCATGTGAAATTACATTATGTAACTTATGTTATTGACATTTTATTTGTATTTTGAATTGTAATTGATTATCACATATTATTCTAATGATATGCAACAAAAGAATTTTTTTAGGGTCTGACTGTGGGCGAATTTACAGACATTCAAAGTGTACTTTCTGCGGCAATGAAACGGGGGCACAGAAGGCCAAAGGAAAAGGTGGCAACACCAGCGGTGAGGTTGAAGAGTGTTGTATGAGAGTTGGGTACGAGCACTAGCAGTCAATCCAACATGAGAATGGCAGGGATTTGGATTCTAAGGGCAAGGAAGATCAGGAACCGGAGCTGGAATTAGCTCAATCAGTCAAACAGCTTAGCGCTAATTAGGTTAGTGATGATATTCCTGGAAAACTTGAAGAGAAACTTGAGCCTAGACTATGGGTAGATGTGATCAGAGGTAATTGGGCTCAGGAAAACGGTATGCACATAGAATTTAAAGCTCCAACTATTGTCAATGGCGATATTGAAATCAAAATAGAGGAAGATGATGTAAGATCTGAATTGAAGTTCTGGGAAAATATCTTAATCATGTATATCATTGGTGAGGATTTAACGATGAATGCGGAGAAAAACTATATGATTAGATTCCGGAGTTTTGTGAGCTTTCCTGAACTGTTCTACAATGAGTAAGGTTATTTCATTCTGAAATTAAAGTCTAAGGAGGATATGGAAAGTGTGCTCGAAAGGGGCAGTATAATCTATACAATATGTCTATGTTTTTGCAGAAGTGGAAGGTGAATTTTTAGATGAAGAAGGAAATGGTGAACATGCTACCTATTTGGGTGAAACTTCCAAACTTACCCCTTCATATGTGGGGTGTTACATGCCAGATTACTTGTGGAGGTAGATATAACACAGAAACTGCTGGAGAAAGTAAATATTAAGGATGTTGAAAGGGGGGGATCCATCAAGTAATTGAATATGCGTAGAAACCATTTTTTGTGATAAATGTAGAATGGGGGGACACGGATGCAGAGATCAGGTTTTATCATAAAAAATGGTGAAGATTGGGTTGTGAAGAAGATTGAAGAGAAGGATGAAATGGTGGCTGATGAGAAAAAAATGACCAAGGGGTGAAGGAAGTTGCAGGAACTGAAAGAAGAATGGAAAAAGGTGAAAGATAAGGTAAAAGAGGCAGTGGAAGCAGAACTGGGCAGTATTGTGAAACTGAATAGGGAACTAAGTAAAAGGATTCAGAACAGGACTCCGGGAATTTTGATTGATCCTGCAGAAGTCCATGATCCCAATCCATGTTATTGTCTTGGAATTTAAGGTGCCTAAGTAAAACAACAAAAATAAAGGAGATTAGAACCCTTCATTTGAGCATGAATATTGATGTTGTTGTGTTACTAGAAACAAAAGTTACAAAATAGACAAATAAAGCTATAAAGAGGTGTTTTGGGAGTAGATGAATTTTGAAGATAACTATGATGATCACACTAATGGCAGAATCTAGATAATGTGAGTTCCAAGGAGAGTGAAATACGAAAAAGTACATATCAGATGATACATGGAGAGGTTAGAAATGTAAATGGATGTTTAGACTTTTTACTCACTGCTGTGTATGAATCAAATCAGAACCAATATAGAAGAAAGTTATGGAAGGACATTGAAGTAATTGGTGAAGGTTTGAATAGAGGGGAGTCATGGATGTTAATGGGAGATTATAATAATGTTGTTACAGTAAATGATAGGATAAGAGGCAGTCTTGTTCATATCAGTGAATTTTGTGAACTGGAACAAATGATGGAGAAAACAGGTTCATTTGAATGTGAGTTAAGTGGTGATTATTTTACCTGGTCAAACAAACAGGTGGATAACATCATTTACTCAAGGATACATAGGGTGTTGGAAAATGTTGAGTGGTTCCAAAAATACTCAGGTGTGAAGGTGGAGAATGTCGATCCATGAGTCTCTGATCATGCTCCTATAAAAGTAGTTTTGGTGGTACATGTGTAGAAAAGGAGAAAGAAACTCTTTAAATGTATGAATTGTATTATGGAGAGTGAAGAAACAAAAAAGATAATGCAAGAGAGCTGGAAGGAAAGATAGATGGATCTGCTATGTTCATTCTATGGCAGAAGCTATTGAGATTATAGCCTAAGATGAGGAAATTTATGAAACGGGTTGTAGGCTCCAAAGGGAAAATTGAGAAAGAAAGATTTGATCTGATAATTGCATATCAAGAACTGAGCAGGGATAGAATGAATTCATAAAAAGTACAAAAAACCTTGGACTATACAAAAGAATTGATGAAATGGGATGAACTTGATGAGAAGCTGACAAGACAAAAGGCAAAGACTGGTTGGCTGATATTAGGGGATGGTAATAAAGATTTTTTATGCTAAAGTAAGAGCAAAAAATAGCAGATCAAATATGAACTATTTGAACTTGGAGGATGTAAGGAGAATTACTAACCAAGAGGATTTGGCTAATGAAGTGTTGAGATTCTATGGCAATCTGGTGGGGACAAATACATAAAAGTTAGAGGGGATTGATCTGGATGTGATGAGAGTAGGAAAATCTATCAGCAGAGAAAGTAGAATGAGCCTATCAGACCAGTGCAGGAGAAAGACATCTGGGAAGCCTTAAAGGGGATAGGTGACTCAAAATCACTAGGGCTTGATGGTTATAATGCTAAAATTTTCAAGTTGAATTAGGGAACAGTAAAGCAGGATACAGTTAAAGCTGTGATGGAATTTTTAAAAAAGGAAAGTTGTATAAAGCTATAAACAACACAATAGTCACTATGATCCCAAAAAGTTAAACTGCGGAAAAGGTTAGTGATTATAGGCCTATATCCTGTTGTACAAGTATTTACAAGGTGATTTCTGAAATCTTAACTATTTAACTGAGTGGAGTTATTCAGGAAATAGTTAATGAAAATCAAGTTGTCTTTGTCCCTGGTAGAGTTATACATGATCATGTTATTTTGGCTTATGAATTAGTGAGGGGTGCACTAGGAAAGGGGGATGGCCCTAAATGAATGATTCAAATGGATTTTCAAAAAAAATCTTATGATGCAGTAGAATGTGTTGCTTTGGAATGCATTTTGAAAGAATTGGGACTGCCATTGAAGTTTGTAAACTGGGTCATGATTTGTATTAAATATGTTTATTAAAGATATATCATTAATGGTGAGTCCTCTAATTTCCTTACAACCAAGATATGATAGAAGGTTCCAGTTCCATGATAGATGTGGAAAATCGAGCATTATTTGCTTAAACTTTGCTGATGATATTTTGTTGTTTTCAAAGGGGAATGTGGATTCAGTAAAAGTTGTGATGGAGGTGTTTCGGAAATTTTTAAGATCTATAGGAATGAATGTAAATCTTGGAAAGTGTACGGTGTATTTTTGTGGCATGGATGGGATTCAGAAAACTCAAATTATGAGGGATACAAGTTTCGAAAAGGGTCAACTACCCTTTAAATATCTTAGGGTTCCTTTGAACAGTAAAAGGCTCACCCTTGTTAACCACTGATAGACAAGATGATAACTAGGATTAAATATTAGAGCTCCAATTTCTTAAGTTATGCAAGTAGAATACAATTTATTAAGAGCGTTCTATTTGTTATAGCTAACTATTGGATGCAGTATTTTCCTCCGCCAAAATCTATTTTGAAGCATGCAAAGGCTTTATGTAGATATTTTTTATGGAGTGGGGGTGACAAAATCTCAAACAAAGCTCGGTGGCATGGGAGAAAATATGCTCTTCAGAAAAGACCGGTGGTTTGAACATCATGGCTTTACAGGAATGGAACCAGGCTTGTATGTCAAAGTTATTGTGGAATCTGAGTAGGAAACAAGGCAGTTTGTGGGTGAGATTGATTCATGCCTAGTATATGAAGGGTAAAGACATTATGGAGGTAGTTTTACCAGCAAATGTTTCATGGATTTTGAAGAAAATGATGAAATGCAGGAATCAGATTCAGAATATGAAGGAATGGGAGAACTGGGGAATGAAAGGATATTCAAAATGAAGAAACTGTACTTGGAGATCATATGTGATAAGGGGACTGGGGAAGGGAATACTTTTCTATGGCACAATCAAGCAAGGCCTAGAGTTCAATTCACTCTATGGTTGGGATGTCAGAACATGTTAGCAACAAAGGATAGATTGAAGAAAATTGGAGTGGATAAAGGGCATCAGTGTGCTTTCTGTGAGGTGGATGAAAATATCCAACATATGTTCTTTGGATGCAACAAAACCAAAGAAGTTTGGGTAGGTGTACTCAACTGGATGCAAGTGAAAAGAAGACTGTAGGAATGGGATGGATAAAAACTCTGGCTGAAGGAGCAATGCAGGAATAAGGGCTGGAAAGTAGGAAGAAGGGTTGGAAAACATAAGCACTAAAAATTGCTGTAGCAGAGACTTTGTATGGTATTTGGAGCTGGATAAATGATATATGCTTTGGAAAATCTTTTGAAAATGTAAATGTGATAGGAAATATTTTAGAAAGTATTGTTTATAGATGTTGGATGAGGCCTAGATTGAAATGAAAATATGCTATATGGATGATAGAGATGGGTATGTAAAGGGGTAGAAATATTTTTGGAGATAGCTTGTATTTAAGAGTTTTGGTTAATGAGAAAGTTTCATTTTTCCAAAAAATTATGCAACATTAATCTCATGGATAAGAAATTTATGAATCGATCCGATAAGATTTTTTTTAAACATGATTCTAAAATGACCCAAGTATCCTCGCTTAAGAATGACTACAATGTCACAAGGGAGATCATTGAGAAGACTCGAGCAAGAAAGTTGATGTACTTAGCTAGACTAGAAGAGATTGATAAGAAGTTAGCTTTGCTTCAAGCAGAACGAACACTACTCGCTAAGTCCGTCGAGGCCACCAACAGAGAGATTGATGAGGCTACCTCCAACATGGAAAAGGTAATGAGATCCCTTCCAAATATTTTGCATGAGGCTCAAGCCGTCGAAGCTAAGAAGGATGAATGGGAGCTGAAGAAAAAGCGCTCAGTCAAACATAGTGACGTAGTCAGAATAACAAAGAGATCCGCAAGCACGAATCATGAAGAACAATTAAGGTCTGCAAGCACAAACCTAGGTTTTGGTTCTGGAATCCACCAGAGAGAAAATAATCTCGAAATATTATTATGAATGAATAATCAATTCAAAAAATACAAGAGGTCTTTAAATACTAAAAGAAACCAAAATAAATTCAGAATAATAAAAAAAGAAATTTGGAATTAATTCCGAAATAAAAAATGAAAAACAGTTAAAAATAACTCGCTTCCATTCACCATGCATCAGTCTCCTCCACCTTCGAAGAACTCGACCCAGAGTTCTCTTCAGGATATAGAACTTCATCCTCACGGTACTCATAAATATCAGCCACGTTAAAAGTGTTGGAAATACTCATAGTATCCGGAAGAGCCACAACATAAGCATTATCATTAATCTTTCGCAACATCTTAAACGGATCATACTTATGTGGTTTGGGCTTACTGTACGTACCAACTGGGAATCGATCCTTGTGCAAGAATACCATGACGTCATCTCTTTCCTCGAAAACTTTGAGTCTCTTACGCTTATCAACAACCTCCTTATTATTCTTCCCAGTAGTCTCCAAACGAGCCTTAACATATTCCTTGGTCTCCACAATCTCCTTAGCTAAATTTTCTGCCGACTTACTAACTCCAAGAACCTTTGGTAATTCGACCAAATCCACCACGTGCTTCAGAACAGTAGTATAAATAAGAGAAAATGGAGATTTTCCCTTAGATGAATGCACTGCACTATTATAAGAAAATTCGACCTGAGGCAAAGTCAAATCCCACTGCTTCGGCTTCTCACCACAAATACTACGAATCATATTTCCCAACATCCTATTTGGGGATGGGCTATAGAACTCTTATTCAAAGCATTCCCAAAAATCCGCCACAAGGTAATCCAAAAATGACTGAGGATTTTTGTATCCCTGTTTGAAGTAATAGATCTCGGAACTCCGTGGAGACACACAACTTCCCGAAAAAATAACTTTGCGGTGTTAGATGCATCAGCAGTCTTTTTGCATGCAATAAAATGTGACATCTTGGAAAACCTATCCATCACTACAAACACAGAATCTACTCCACGTTGGGTATGAGGCAACCCCAAAACAAAATCCATAGAAAAATCTTGCCAAATATCTTCAGGAATATGTAATTGCATATAAGGACCTGTATTTTGAGACTGACCTTTAGAAACCTGACAGATATAACACTTCTTGACAATGGTGCTCACGTCCCTCTTCAAATGCGGCCAATAATACCTCTCTTCCAAACTAGCAATTGTCTTATCTCTTCCCAAATGACCACTGAGTCCGCCACCATGTAAATCCCGAATCAGTTTCTCCCTCAACGAAGAGTTAGGGATGCACAACTGATCTCCTTTGAACAAGTAGTCATCACGAACATGACAATATCCTCCACTAAAGTTTCCCTCGTTGCACTTCGCCCATATCTCCTTAAATTCAGCATCTTCAAGCATTCAAAACCGATTATCTCCTATGACAGAGTAATTAACAAAGAAGCCCTCCTACTCAAAGCATCGGCCACCTTGTTCGACTTCCCAAACTTATGCTGAATAATGAAAGGAAACTTTTGCAGGAAATTGACCCATCGAGCATGCATCTTATTAATCATTTTCTGGCTATGGAGAAACTTCAAAGCTTGATGATCAGTGAACAGAATGAACTCCCTCTGAATCAGGTAATGTTCCCACAGTCTTAGAGCTCTAAAAATAGCATAGAATTACTGATCATAAGTACTCCACTTCTGGCGAGCCTCTGTCAGTTTCTCACCGAAAAATGCCACTGGTTTCTTCTCCTGGGATAGAACAGCTCCAATTCCTACACCACTGGCATCACATTCTACTTCAAAGACCTTATTAAAATCAGGCAAAGCTAATACCGACGCAATACAAAGATATTCTTTGATCAATGCAAAACTCTGTTCCTGCTCAGGACCTCAACGAAATTTTCCCTTTTCCAAACACTCAGTTATATGAGCAGTCACATCACTAAAATTCCGGACAAAACGTCTATAAAACGTAGCCAGACCATGGAAACTACGTACCTCCATTACAGACGTAGGTGCTGGCCATTCATGGATAGCACACACTTTATCCTCATCAACCTGAATTCCAACTTCCCCAACAACGAAACCCAGAAAAAGTAACTTGTTGGTGCTGAACGTACGCTTTTTCAGGTTAATGTACAACTTATTTTTTAGCAAAGCCTGCAACACCTGCCTCAAATGCTCTAAATGCTCCTCTTTGGTCTTACTATAAATCAGGATATCATCAAA
>JAULKM010150615.1:0-17307 GCA_032355605.1 Rubia tinctorum | reverse complement strand
ACTTGCCAAACTATCTACTTAGTTGTATTTAGTAAGCATATTGGGCTTATAAATTGTATTTTTGAGAGGTACGACGACGACCTCCCACAAGGCGTTAAATGTGTCATTCATTACACCGACAGTAACCCTTGATATTGAAATTATCTTCAAAATCAAATTCAATCGACCCTCCGACCTACCTATACTCAAAGAGATGAAGGTTAGTGTTAAAGGGATGAGATGATGTGACACTCTTTTACATTCTAGTAGTAAATTTTGCCATTTTAAATAAATCAATTTCATGGGAACAAATTATCTATATTATCATGTAATATTTGAAATTAACTACATCGCACCCGTGCCGATACACGGATTATGAATGAATTTTTATAATATAATATAATTGACAATTTAAATAGGTAATGATTTGTTGTCATATCTATATGAGAACTACACATGCCAAAGGATATGTAATAAATTCAAATATGGATTGATATTACAATGCATAGATGGAAAGAAAATCAACTCAATCTTTTTCGATACAAAAGTATTTTATCTATATAAATATTTAATGTATGATATAAATACTTGAAATTATCAGAAAATAAACTATAAAAAATACAATCTCAGTTGATAATCACTAATTAATTATTTAACCAGAGTTTAAAAAATATACCTGTTTTAAAATGAAATATCAATGGTAGTTTTTATTTCAGTGTTCACTATTAGTAAGATTACTGTGTCATAAAATTTTAAATTATTACGTAAATGTTTAATTTTACGTAAATGAGTGAAGTTGTAGTGGTCAAACTATAAGCATTTATTCAAACTTCCCAACCATATTCCATAAATAGGTACCTTTCCATGACTCATACATTTTGGACTAATTTGTTTTTATCACCCCTTTTATGTCTCGCCCTTAACCTCACCCATTGTTCGCATTTCACTTCCCCGGAGTCCCACCATCGCGCCTCTCTCTCTCTCTCTCTCTCGTGCGCCCGTATCCCTCGGAGGTAACTATGTTTTCGTTGTTTTATATGTATGATGTTACATTTAAGGTGTCTTCATCCCCATCGAATGCAACCCCCCAAAAAGGAATCATTATCAATCAATTAAAGAAGAATATATGGTGTGAATAATGTGGATTTGTTCCCGTTTATTGTTTAATTGAATGTGGCTTGTGCATATAAGCTCATTTGATATGGTCCCAGTTTTTTTATGCCCAGTAAGTTAATATTTGCCAACATCAGTCCCTAGAGGCCATTCACAAATTACCATTATGTACTACCTCCATCCCAGAAAAAAGTTCCTAATTTTTTATCAACTTTCTCAAGTTATGTTTGACCATAAATGTCAACTAGTATATATGTTACAATATCAACATATGATATATTGTTAGATTCTTTGCAATATGTATTTTCTAAAGATTAATTTTTTATACACTGTTAGTATGTGTAACTATAGTTATCGGTGGTCAAACATGGCTTGAGAAAGTTGACCAAAATTTAGAAATTTTATTCTGGAACGGAGGGAGTACATACTATTAAAATTATAGATTTTATAGGAATTATGGCAATTTCAAATGTTTGTGCTTGCTTCTCTTCTAGGAAGAAATCAATAGTTAATTTATGATATAGTAGAATAATGGTAATAAAAATTTTCACATCCCGAAAATTAATTTTAGATGTTTTTTTTGCAAATATTAACACAATAAAACATGTCATACTTTTTTGTTGATAGTATTTGTAAGAATAAGTAGAGTGACTTTTTATTTATAGATGTGTTTGATTTCGCACCTATATTATGAACCTATTAAAATGGAAAAATGTATGCTTATATCTAGTTAATTTTGTGGATATTAATTTTTCAGACTAATAGTGTTGTCAGTATGGATAGAAGTTATGACAAGGTATTTTTGTTTGATTAGCACACGGGTTCAATATAGTGAATCGAAACTGTGATGAGAATCTAAAAAGTGTTATGTCTCATGTAGCAGGTTCATGTAGATGATGGTAGCAGCAGTGCTCCGGATGTTACCTATGATGATGATGACTACACATTATCACTAACCAATTCGTGATTCTTTGTGATTCTTTCAAAGAAAAACTTTGGAAAATTTCTGACTTTGGTAATTCTCTATAGTGTTTATATTTAACATGTATGAACTGTCGTAACATTTATTGACAAACTTGTTTTCCTCTCGCTAGCACATTCTTCTCAAGGTCCAGTTGCATTTACCAACGTTGAGGGTGCCAACCCAGATAGAATGCTATGGCAAGGTTTGGCAGATGTTTTATTCTGGTGATTGTGAGTGTATGGGACTGAATCCAAAGGGATGGGGGAAATTCTTCATAGATAATGAATTAAAAATTGGGGATGCAATTTTCTTTGAGTAGTTGGTTGCAACCCAGTCGGAAATCCTATTCAAAGTTATCCTCATCAAAACCGAACGCCGCATTTGACCAACACCGCCCATTGTATGAGCTGAATGCTTGCTTAGTTTAATGAATTAGAAATTTCATTTTGGGAAAATGAACTATTGTAATTTGATGGTGTGTGCCTTAGGGGATTTAAATATTTTGACAATCGTTACTAGTTGGTTGAAAGAATATTACTATATCATTGGCTTTGTATTCTGTTTGATTTGCATCTAATGGGTTCCATGCTAGAATTCAGACCAAGAGGTTAGCTATGTTTTGTTGGATAATTAAAATGTTTTTACTGTTTTTACCGACTTATTATATGTCCATTTAATTGGAATTGATCAGGAATGATTTTCAGTTTACTATAAACTAGGCATAATTTAGGAGTGTAGTGATTTACCTTTTTAATATAAATTAGCTACGGGTCATCCGAAATAAATATAAATACCTTTGCTATAGTAATTTTATTTTTGCACATCAAACTCCTCCGGTAATTGTATTTCCTTATTTTCCTTTTCGATCACCCCTTGTTTTTTGTTTTGATTAAACTAAAGCAAACTATGGTTTCTTTGTACATAATTACGTATATCTCTTATGTTAGGTAAGGGGCTTATTGCAACAGTTTTGTGAGCTTGTGACATAGAAGGTCTTAACCAATGTTTAACTCCTGACAAATTATAGTAATGGTATTCTCTATCAGAGTTAGATGGAATGTCATGGATGATTGACTTATGTTAGTTGCCAATGCAGAATCTTATGGCTTCCGAAAAGTATTATGTAGTTATTCATACGTTACACACCTCATTACAATAAGAATGCAATACACAGATCCAAATCCATTAGGAAAACAAATACAAGATCCACTACACAATAACGTTAAAAATTAACCACAAGGTCAAATGTGTTGTAGGTTCCATAGAGGAAAACCCAACGTGGAGCAGAAAATATATTTTCTACCAGTGAACAAAAGAAGAAACAAAATCACATCGACCTTTGTAAGTTCTCAAACATTAAGCAGAAGAAGAGTTTTCATTCTTTAGAGCAAATCCTTCTGGGCCCTGAAGGTACTCCATTGTTCTAGCCAGCATTACACATTGCATTCTGGCTATCTCAACCTCGATCTTTAAGTGAGATTAGTATGAACAAAAATATTGTTTGGAAAAGATTTAAGATAGCTATCGGTTTGTGAGTTGAAAAGTATTTCTGAAGAACTGGTCGGTACCTTTCTGATGTGGAAGATGAGATCTATTTTGTTATGAGCTTCAATACTATCTTTATATGCACCTTCATGTACTTGTATAAAATCATTCAACTTAGTTTGAGGAATGGTGTTATTGAAGAAACAAAAAAAAGAGATAGAATATGGGAATGAGCAACCTTTTGAGCCGCTGGGAGGATATCCGCTGCCTTGTCCATAGTAGACATGAGTACGCGACACTGAACATCTGCCTTACAAAGGATTTCTCTTTAGTTGCAGCAGGCAACTTAGATTTATCAGTTCTAAAGTGTAGCAAAGAACCCATTCAAATAAACCACAAGTATAACAATATGTTTACCAAAGATTAGAGCGTCCTCAATGTTCCTCATCTTCTCCATTGTTCTTTCCAGAGTCACTGGGTCCGCCATTGAGAGATGATAGAGTTATTTCTTGAAACAGAAAATTTTATTTTGGTAGGAGCGGTAATTAAAATGAGAGGAGGCTTATGTTGGAATAATAGAACAAAACTGTAGGTGAGGTGATAGGGGTTTGGGATGTGACTAAAGCAATCTGGTCACATCAGTCTCCGTGTTTAAGGTGGATGGTTGGACCATAGCAATCCCGTTGGTGAGTTAGTTTCCTTGTTTCAGTCATACTTGCATTAGTGTTTGAACTGGGTTAGCATAAATTTTCTTAAGCGACTTCAGATTCACACCGTAATCACAAAGAATCATCCTTCTAAACCATTCAAATAATATACTCCCTTAGGCCATCTCCAAGCATAAACACCATTTTTGTTGTTACACCATTTTCCCCCAACCAATAACACTAAATTTTACGCTAAAAAGAATATATCATTAGTTGCTAATATACATATATTATTTTATTACTTTCGTCCACTATTACTTATTTATTTTATTCATAAAAAGTATAATTTAAGTAATTTTAAGGCGGACCATATACCATTTGAGTTTGATTATTTTTATAAAATTAATAAATTAACATGGAGTCATCTATAGTAAAATATTAGTTATGGAATGTATGTAGTCATATTAAAATTTTAATAAGAAATTATTAAGTTTTTTAATCTAATATATAAATATTATAAATAATTTTTGTATTTGTATTAATAAACTAGAATAAAGATAAATGTAAAATTATAAACTAACTAAAACTAATGAAAGTAAATAAAAAAATATTCGAAAGTTAGATTGAAATACTAATATCCTATATTTGGTGCAGTGAATAGTAAAACAACAAATATAGTGTTTTAATGTTCATGCCCACCAAATATGGGTTAATACAAATGACCGTTGGAAATGCCCAAAAATATAGTGTTGCACTATTATATGGCCGTTATTCACATACCACACTAAATATACTGCACCCTAGGAGATGCCTTTAGCCCAGGAAAGGAAAGTATGTAAAGGAAAGGATCTTTTCAAACTTTCCTCATCTCTCTTCCTAGTGGTCGCTCTTTCGTCGTATGCTAACTTACAAATCGATGCTCGAATGTAAATAGCATATTTACTTGTTAACGATTTTCAATGACCATGTTTGATTGTAACTATCATTAGTTACACATAATAATATCGTATAAAAATTTTTATTTAGAAAATAGATATGAAAATAACTCTAAAAAAGCTGACATGATTCAGTTGAATAATCTAATTTATATTTATGATCAATGACTAAAATGCTTGTTTCTCAATAAGTAAGTAAGCAATAATAACACTCCCAGTGTTTGTTCTATTTAGGGAGACTTTTATATTTTGTATATTTTTCTAAGGTTGTCACTAAGTTTTACTCAGTTGTAAATGGTATCCACAGTCGAAATGAGTAGCTAGGCCTATCAAATGGGTGATTTGGATCAACCCATGATCCAAACTCAATCAACACACTAACCAATGAGTCCTTGTCCAATTAACCCATTATTATTGGGTCATAACGGGTTGGATCACAAATGGAATGGGTCATTAAATGGATAACTTTTGAACAACGCATATGATTTAATGGGTTAAAATATATTGATCCAAAAAGTTATTATGTAATCAACTAAATATTAGTGGGCCTAAACTCGAATACCATAAGATATTGGCTCTACCTCAGTTGAACAAATTCAAGTCGAGTTGTTCGTTAGTTTTTCTCAAGAAGTTCGGTTCGTTTACATTGCTACCCATGATTTTTAGTTTTGTTCATTTACAACCCAACTAAAGGACTTCTATCAAATGGGTCCTGTAGTTTTGACACAATGGTTCACTTTTATTTGACCCTAAGGGTCATTTATTAGTTTACCTAATTTACTTAAATATTAACCCAACTTGTAAAAAAATTGTTATCTTATTATAAGAAATTATCCAGGGGTCGCATGTAACCTAATTTAACCCGGTCCAACCCAAAATTATCCAACAGGTAACCTTTTATCCAACCCAACTCAACCCAATAATTACAACCTAATATTATCTATTACCCAATGGGTCATTATCCCATAAGTCTTATCCAAAAAGTAAAACTATTATATAAATAATGGTTATCCTTCGAATATTACATTCAATGTTGTAATTGAAATGAATATTACAAAACGGGCCTATTACAGCGAGTCAAACAACTTCCCTATAGCCGTTAATTTCATTGGTTATAGGGATTGGACATATTTTTTCAAATCCAATAGCTTCCTTATGTGATTCTCTAAAATAGGAATTCCGATGAGAGAGGATACTTCTATCGTGATATTTGTATAATTAGAAACATATTATAGGGAATGAAAATTTAATACAATTTTAAAGAAAGCATTGAATCATCACACAATTTTCAATTTTCTTTTAGATAAATGAAGTATCGTACTTTCCCCATTTTCCCTTTGCTACGAAATATTTTCATCGACTCCCAACAATTATTTTGTTAGAGTGAACTACTACGATCTGATGGTCATGTGTGATGGTTGTTTATAAGCGTTTCTCAAGATTTTGTCCACATTAATTTATTTATAACATTGGAATTAATCTCTTTGGTTGAATGTTTTTTGTTATTTTAACATAGAAATGTTAGCTTCAAATTTATCATATTTATACTATTAAAAAAACTAATTTTTCATAATATATTAAAATGCGATAAAGAAAAAAGCTCCTAGCTTCATGTGACAAAGTAATTATGGTTTAATAAATTCCAAATTGTGTAAAATTTGAAATTTGTTGGTGTATAGTGAAAGAAATAGAGGAAATTTTGATGTCAAACATAGTGAAACGGAGAGGGTACTAAAGATCATATAAGTGAATATTCATGGTAAAGTGGTAGATAAACGTGAGAAGTTTGAACCCATTGGTGATCTGCACCTAAAAGCATGTGTTAACCAATGCATCTAGCACATTTGTTAGTAGCTTTTGAATAGTTGATTTCTATATTTAAGTAACTTTTCATCTTTTTTTTCCACTTCTTCCATGAATTCTTGTAGATTTGTTATGGATTTTCATTATCTAGGCTAGATTTAGGCTTGGGAGCAATTGGTCAGAGCTTCCTTGCCCATGTTTTCATAATCATTTCCAATATTTAATGCTTTGTCTATTGTGTATTTATGCATATTTAATGTTGATTGTTGATGTCATTTATGTGATTTGAAGTTTAATGATATAAAATTCTTGTATGATTACTTGTTAGGAGTTGATGAAAGTAGCTGATTTCTCCTCTTTTGACATCGAATCCAATAGCATGAGTTAGAGCTTCTAATTGGGTTTATGATGTTATAATTTCTAGATGAATATGATGATGTTGAATCCCTTTTCATGTTTATTCTAATGTAGAAAGTATGAGAAGTCATTGAATGTTGAACTTTCTTGACTAATCTTAGTAAATGCATAAATTTGTTCAATGCTTAGACATTTGGTTTAATGTTTATAAGTGTTACCAAGCTTGTTGATTATTTGTACTCAATGCCATTAATGAGATATCTTTAGGCATTTCTAGACTAAAGTGATCATTAGTGAGGTTTACAAGAGATGTAGAATTCACTCTTGTAAAATACTACAAAAGAAGAATAGAAGGTTTATCTTCACAAAAAATAGTCAAAGTAGTAAATAAGTTGTGGATTCAAGGATAGATAAGAGTCTCGAAAGTGGAAATCAATTTTGTCCAAGGTCCTGTAGTTTGTGTTTAATTCACTCTTTGTAGTTTGTTTTATGGTTCGTTTAATCTCCTGTTTATGATAAAAAAATTGTCTTTTAAATTCATAACTTAGAAAATTCTGCCAAAATAACCCCCCACATTTACTTGATTTTATATCTATATCTATCTATTTCTATGCTTATATCCACCTTATATGCATGAAACTTTAGGAAAATACTTTTTCTTTGTGGACGACCCCGATTTGCCACCATCTACTTAGTTGTGCTTAGGAATCACTTCAGGGTTATAAATTATAATTTTTAGGGGTACGACGACGACCTCCCCAGAAGTTTTTTCTGTCAACCACACTATGTGACATAGACATTGGGAAAGGTTTATACATTATGTATTTGATAGAATCTTGGATCAAAATCATATATTGGTTATGTTACATATATATCCCCAAGTCTTAGCTTAATATAGTTTAATCTCTTGTTTTGCATGTTGAGTAGTTTATGGATAAGCCCTTCACCCCCCCCCAAACCATGTTTGCTACACTAATTATTTCCAACACGCAATCAGAGTGAATCCCGATTGCGAGTCTTGTGTATTTAGATTTTGAATCCTATCATCTTTGTAGACAATCACATACTTTTCCCTAACTAATCTTTACGCTCCGCGGGTCAACTTCTCTCCTGTGAAAATGATGGTTTACAAGCAACCCCGCGGAGTGCGGATAAAATTTGGCACCACTACTGGAGATGCTAGTCAAAATATTCTATTCTTAACCTGCATTAATAGTTGGTAGAGTAGTTAGTGTTATTTTTATTTTATATCTTTAGTTGGTTTTTGGTTTTTGCTAGTGTTTTATTTTGGGACTGGTAGTATCTAGTTTCTTTTTTATGGTACATACCCATACCACGAACTTAGGAACTTTAAATGCAGGTGTTCAGAGAAAAATAAGGAGAAATATTGGAGAGATTCCACAAGGATTGCCTTTTTTTGTTGAAGAAAGAGTTGAGTTTGCGGAAGACAATTAGACGCTTAGAGTGTTGATGACTCCAAATCTGGAGAGTCAACCCCTTCACATAGTCTTCCCACTTTAGCCACCTAATGTCACTTGTGAGCTGAAGAGCGACATGATCCAATGATTACCCACTTTCCACAACATGGCCAGAGAGGATCCCTGCAAACACCTCTCAAAGTTTCATTTGGTTTGGAACAATATAAAACTACCGGGGGGTGTCGGAGGAGGACTATAATCTGAGGTCATTTCCTTTTTCGCTGTGAGACACGGCTAAGGATTGGCTCTATTACCTCTCACTGGGCTGCATCACCTCTTGGATGAACATCAAGTGGAGATTTCTAGAGAAATACTTCCTAGCTTCAAAGTCTGCGGGTTTTAAAAGAAACTGTCCAGAATTTTGCAACTGGCAAATGAGTCCTTGTATGAGTACTGGAGAGGTTCAAGAAACTATTGGCTAGTTGTCCTTATCATCCATTCAAGGAAGGTGATTTTGTGTACTACTTCTTTGAAGGCTTATGTGGTTAATACATGCGCATGGTGAATACGGCATGTAATGGTTCAATTTGAAAACAAAAGCCTCAAAGATGTGCTGGCAGTTTTGAAGGAGATAGTCAAAGGTACAAGGCAGTTCAGTACCCTATCTCATGTGAAGAATTTATAGGAGCCCGCTCGTTCTCCCAAGATTGAGGAATAAGTCCAAGCGCTTGTTTCTATGATGAAAGAGTTCATGAAAGGTAGAAGGCAACAAGTGAAGGTGAGCAAAATTTGTAATTTAGATCACCTAATTGACACATGTCTTCAAGTGGTGGATAACTTTGAGGAGGTGAAGGCCTTAGATTTCAATGATGAGAATAGGCAGTTTCCTAGGGGGAAACAACAAGGGTTTTGAGGGAACCAAGTTGGAGATTGACAAGACTCTTATATAAACTCCTTCAATCCCCAATACTGCTACCACCCAAAATTTCAGTGGGGCAAGGAAAACCAAAGGTACAATCGAGGTGGAGCACCTCAGTCATACGAGAAGGGCCATCTAAAACTAATGCTCCATTGTATAATTTGGACCAGGAGGAGATTCTTGAGGAAATCATACAATTGGCAAAGAAAAATGATGTGTTCGAGGAATGAACGATAAAGGAGATTGAAGAACTCGCTGCAAGAGCCTTTTAAAGTATTAAGAACCTTGAAGCACGATTCGGTGAACTTGTCACTTCGGTGAGCTGGCTTGAGGCTAGGGAGAAAGCCACCATCCTAACTCAAGGTGAACCCTCACAATGTGAGTGCTTTGAAAGTAAGGAGCGGGAAGGAGGTACGCAAAGCTGAGAAGAAGGTCATGCAAGAGGATGAAAAAATTGTGGAAAGAAACAAGACCAGTATCAAAGAAGAAGAGATGGTATTTGAGGAGGAGCCCTCAAAAGACCTCCCTACTACCGAGGCGAGGGTCAACCCTTCGCTGCATTTCCTAGTGCTCCACGGGGTTGACCAAAGGTGGCAACCAATTAAGCTCAAAATGGCCAAGTCTTTGAGAAGGTTGAGGTTAGCATTCTGATTCTTGATGTCATTGAAAAAGTTCCTTCGTATGCTTAATTCTTGAAAAATTCTTGCACTAAAAGAATGAATAAACCAACTTAGGTCAACTGAAAGTAGGAGGATTAACAACTTTAGCTCAGAAGAACATACCTCAAAAGTGTGATGACCCCAGAATATTTTAAATCCCTAATTCTCTAGGTGGTAAATTGGTGAACAATGCTATGATTGACATAGGTACCTCTATCAATGTCATCCCATTTAGCCTATTTGAGAATCTTTACATAGGTGAGCTTTGGGGCACTAGGGTGATTTTCCAACTAGCCGACCATTCCCAAGCTAGCCCTAGAGGTATATTTAAGGATGTTATGTTTAGGGTAGGCAATCTAGTGTTCCCAGAGGACTTCTATGTCTTTGATGTCATGCACAAATGGAGATGCACCCCCAATTTTATTGGGGAGACCATTCTTAAAAACATCAAGGACCAAAATAGATGTCCATTTGGGAACGCTAACCCTAGAAGATGACATTGATAAGGTTGGGTTTTAAATTGATAAGTCTAAGCATGAATCACCTATTTCTTCTCTTGCATGCGATGGCATAACCTTGTGTGATGAATTGGTTCACAGTGATGATTCTTGCATGATTTTGGATGATGACTGCTTTGATGAGAGTGATGAGAGAAACCATGTTTTGAGCTTTGATTGTGATAAAAATGTTGATGAAGCCAATACCATGCTTGATTTTAGTGACAATCTTTCTATTATGGATTCTATGGTCACTAACATGCAACGATTGTGGGAGAGTGGCAAGGACTTAAAATCTCCACGACCACCTCCTAGAGGAAATGACTAAGTTATCATCACTAGCTAAGGTTAGTGATTTTTATTGTGATGATGTGCTACCCACAATCAAAACCTTGCATGTTTTATCTTCTTTGAATGAAAATTTTGATGATACATATGTTGATATGCATTATTTTGATGTTACTTGTGTGACTAAGAATGCTTGTTTTCCGAGTGAAAACAATACCATGCAGTGGAGAAGGAAACGGGTTAAGGAATTTAAACCGCCTAAACCCTTTCCTACCCTAAAATAAATAGGAATGTGTCAATCATAATGAAGGACGAATGTGATTGGTATGTATGGTCGAGGGTAAGAGGTAAGCCTAATGTAATGTGGAAACCCGTCCATAGGGACATGGTCATGGGTGGATTCAAGGATGGTAATTCTAGTAACCCACCAATCCATTTTTGTTAGCTTTTGAAATTTTTAAAAAATAAGTCGTGAGAATGACAAGAAATAAATGGTACTTTGATTTTGTTTTAGTAGGTTTTGTAAAATAAATTGTGTGATTTTTGGAAAGTGTTTGCTAAATTGGTGGTGTTTTAGTGATTTTTAGTTATCGAATTTTTGGATGGAATGGTATTATACTTGGTATGCATGTTTTTGGGTGTAGGAAATTTTGCGAGGAAATTGAAGGGACTGGACTTGGCACAGGTCGTGCCAATCCTTGTTCCACAAGAACGACACAAGGTATTCAAGCGGTAAGAGCCATGCCATATGAATACCGCTCGTGCCTCCCAGAATGGCCAATCAAATGGCACGAGCTTCCCTCTAAATACCCTCGTTCCTCACTTCTTTCTTCCCCAAACTAGAACCCAAACTAGCAGCGTGACCCTAACCCTTCCTAAGCCTAAAATCCCTATAAATCCCTCATTTCTCAACCAAAATCCATAAAAATTATCCCAAAATCTTCCCATTCCAAATCCTCAAAAATACCACTACAAATTGCTTCCATAAAAACTGAAATCTTGCCCACATTTTGAAAGTAGCAGTTCAGCCCTACGTCAGGTTTTCCTCCCAAAATTTGATTATTTGCTACTTTTGGGTGTTGGAAATTTCTATGATTTTCTATAGGAGGAGTTCCGCACAATCCTCGGTCTTTGATTCGTTCAAATTCACCCCAGATTTCCACCAATGTATTTCGGCAAACTACCCCTTGAGCACTTGGAAAATTTTTATTTTTATTTTTTGGGAAATTGCATACTGAGGACTTTTTTATGGGGCTTGTTTGTGATTTTTGAAATTTTCATAATTTTGTGAGGGATTTTTGGTTTTGGGTAATTGTATGAGACTGTGTGCAGGCTATTCGTATATTGCTATTTTCTGTGTGTTGTTCTTGCTGTTGACTATGCCGAGATAGAGAGCTGACCCTATTGTGTCTTTTATAGGACCCCATACACTCCTTGTGGACGAACAAGAGCGAAGGGAGTGTTTAGTGGAATGCCCCATCCTAGAGACTATGTTTGTAGACAATACGGTCCTTAAAATCCTGAAGCTCAACAAACCGGTTAGGGCCCTCTTAAAGAGGATTGATTTGAAGGGCTTCATGAAGAAGCCGGTCCCCACATACACTAGATATACACTAAAGTTTTTCGCTACCGTCAAGATGGCTATCAATAGGGAAGGCAACAAGGTGGCGAGATTCCACCCGGGGGACGAGGTCCGATCCATGATTTTTAAAAAAATAACCATGTGCTTCGGGTAGAAGTACGTGACTGATGTGGATGGTCACAACGATTACTGTCGAGGGTTCGGTGTTGTTAAGTTCTAGCCCACTATCACCCGATGGTTATGGGCTAAAGAAAGAAAGAACATTAATACAATGCATCTAACACTGAGGTATATGGAGAGACTATTGACCATAGTGGTGATGTGCCATGGAGAGGCCACCACTTTGACTGAGTGGGATTGCAGGATTTTGTGGTCTATTTGCACGGAACGAGCCTGACCTAATCTTGTGGAGTACTTTATCTTCCATTGCTATGACATTTCCATGAGGCCAGTGGGAAAGATAGCAGTTGGGGGCATGATATCACTCATGGCTACTCATTTTAGCCTCCCGATGGACGAGGGTATGAGGGAGAATCTAAATACCTTGTACACGCTTACTTTTAGAGCTTTGGTGGAGGTGGAGATGATAAAGCTGGAGGTTGGGGTGATATACTGGCGCTACAAAGGCGCCAACTTCATGAGACTCCCCAAGCCATGGGGACCAAGCTGGAGGTTGGGGTGATATTCTGGCGCTACAAAGGCGCCAACTTCGTCGTTCATGCTTTAGGATTTTCTTATGCGACCATATCATGGATTACATGTAGTTGTGGAAGCCCCCCATTTTGAGAAGGATGATGAGCAGATAGAGGAGGATGACAGAGCTTTAATGGAAGAAGATCAAATTCATCTCCAGCCAGAACAACCTCACCCTATTTACCACTAGCTTATTCAACCACCTCCTGTGTTTCCTCAATTTGTGCCATTTCCCTCACTTGAGCAGCCGTTTGTACCATCACCTTTCCAAAGGCTGAATTATATTCAAGAGGAGCCTTACCATTCCGAGGGGAATTTTTTAGGTTCTCAAGAGCCACATTGATAATGCATCTCTCTCACACCGATTTATTTAGGGATTTGAGAAGACATGGCAGCCGTGGGCCTCCTGATTCTTAGCCACAAAGACAAAGCATCTCCATTCCATCCCATTATGATCATCATCCTGGATGTATCCGGAGTACAACCCATTCTGAGAGCATGGTTCACCAAGATTCCGGCAGTCTACTTCATCTTACAATCTGCGGGGCCAGCCACCGAGACATAAGCCAGATTGGATGCAGTCTTGGAGAGACTCCATCTTTGGGGTTCAGCAGGATTTGAGGCGTAATAGTTCCCAGCTTAACTATCATCAGGGTGAGACGGCTTAAACATGTTCGACAAGGTGGATGATCAACTGCAGTATTTGAGGATGGATATGTGCCTACTCCACCATGGTAGGCACGAAATCACAGATAGGTTGAAATCCCCGTGCATTAGAGATGAGAAACATCACCATGAGCCGTAAGGACAGGGGCGTGGAGACAAACGTGGCTGACGGCGTTGAGGACTTTCAATGTTTCCAACCTTTTTCATACCTTGGTCACAGGTATTGGATACAATGCAGAACTAATGGTGGGGGTGGGGTGTGGAACACCTTATTATGGGTGGCATTTCTTTTCCTTTTATCTCTTTGTGCCTGTTTTGGTTTGGATTTGGATGATAACTATTTTCCCTATTTCTTTTCCCTCATTGTTTTGAAAACTTATCTTGTTTGATTTATTTTTGAAAAATCTGTTTATAGGTGGGAGGGCACCTTTTGTAGTAGTTTAGGATGATGGAACACTTTAGTGGTGTTAGTTTTTTTTTTCCTTATCTTCATTGTAGTATGAAGTCCACCTTTGAGGCATTTTGTGCTGCACAAAAAAAATTGAAAAAAACTTGGCTAAGTCAAAAACCCAAAAGAGCGACTTAGGAAACTTGGATAGGTTGAAAAACCCATGCAAAAGTGAGAGGCCATTGTGTGTAAAAAGGTGAGAAGTGAGCTCAAAAAGAAAAGAAAAATTGTGGGACGGTAGGATGAAAACCCGAAAGGGTTTCTAGGGAAAATGAGACAAATTGAGAGAAATTAAAAATTCCTATGGTTCTCTTTAATTTTCTTTTGGAAGTCCTTTTGGTAGAGTGACTTAACTTCACACTTATTTTACCAAAATTTACCTTTTTGTTGGCATGTTGGTTGATAGGTTATCTTAGCTTCTTTGGAGAGTGAGAGTTGTGAGATTCTTACATCTTTTGGGGGAAGTAAGGTAGTCTAGAAATAAATGTCGAATTTCTTTGGGAATTGTTTTCATACTATGTTCCACTTCGATCTTTGCTCGTTCTGGTTTACTCAAGGACGAGTAAAGGTTTAAGTGTGGGGAAATTGATTTACACCTAGAAGCATGTGTTTCCTAATGCATTTAGCATAATTATTGATAGTTTTTGTATGGTTTATTGCTAGGTTTAGTTAGGTTTACATCACAAGGGGTTTAGGTAGTCTTTGTTGGTTTTCTTGTCTAAATCCTTCATTTTTAGATTTATTTTGACCAAATAGATGATATGTCCTTACGAGCATCTAGATCCTATTTTTTGAGCTTCATTATATATTTCTCGTAAGCACTATGGAGTAGAAGGTCATTCGTAATAATAGTAGTAGATATTTGAAGGTCATTCGTAAGGAGAAGACTGAAGGCCCCCACGCGCTTAATCGTGGAAGTACATGGAAATGCACCAAAGATCAAGGAGTTGAAGCCCGGACAACTTAGAATACTGGTATAGTCGTGCTCTTCCGCATGGCTGGTGCCAACCAAAGGTGGAAATATAACTAAGTATATGTGCGGGCAGTGTCCTTTTTCACGGCCTGTGCCATTCAGCAGGACCATGCAGGTAAGTACCTGCACGGCCCACGCCTTGAGACGTATTGCATGAATGCGTCATCATAAGGCAAAGATCTCAGCTCCAGCCCGCAGCCAACATGGATTAGCATGGGCCATGCTGCTCAGATGGCAAAGAGACCCTTCCAGCCGGGGGCTCGAAAGGATTTGCACAACCACGACCCTCAGTTGGCCGAGTATCGTTTAACTAGCTTACTGCTTGTTTAGCTTTTTAGAGCTCGATGTAGGCAGGAGCAATCAAGTAGCCTGAATCATTGGAGGATCTAATTCGCGTATTTCATGTAGATAATCATAAGCCAACTTTGGGAATTTTCAATTAGAAGCCCTCGAGGGAGAGTTTGAGCTACAATTGATAACCAAGTGCTTTTTATTCAACTTCATCACATCTGACATAAGGGGGAATTACGCAACACTTGGCGTACCTCACAAAACTAAATGCAACGTTTGGCACACAATATAAGAACTAACTGCAACATTTCACTTGTAATATGCAGATTGTAGTGTTTCACCTGCGATATGAAACCCGATCGCAACATTTCACATACAATTTAAAAGTGATAAAACCTCAAATTTAGCGCATAGCATACAACTTAATGTGCATGAGCCTCTGACCCTCAAATTTTGTTAGATTTTTCATGTACTAATGTACAAAGTTTTATATTGTGTTTACAATTTATATTCGTCCTCTAATATTGCATTTTATTTACGCAACCCTTGAGAATATTTATGTGCAATGTTGAAAATAAGGTAACTCAATTGTACTGCATAGAATTCATTTTATTTTTATTATTTGCAGTGACGGCATAAGAAGTACGATTATCAATATAAAATGTGTCGCGCGTAGCCTACTACTTGTTATTGATTGCAGCGCTTAGCTCACAAAATTGGAATTAAAATTAGGAGTGTAGGTTATCGGAATATAGCTCGAATCATCGTCACAACGCGTAGCATATGAGACTGGATCCAGTACAAAGAGTATCGCTTATCAGCATATCACACATCTCTTCAAGAGTAGTGCTTATCAGCACATCATTTGTATTTTTAAGAGTGCCGCTTATCAGCATATCACTAGTATCTTCAAGAGTGCCGCTTATCAGCATATCACTCATTTTTTCAAGAGTGCTGCTTATCAGCATATCACTCTTACCTTCAAGAGTGCCGCTTATCAGCATATCACACGTATTTTCAAGAGTGTCAATTATTAGCGTAATGAGTAAATGTTGAGGATCCCTTGAATTCAGTAGCTCTTTGGCTGAAACTGTTCAAGTAATAACCCTTTGAGAACAATAAAAGCAACATTTATATCAAAAACGTCCATATCTTAATCATAGACCCAAGCCTTTAGGTTATATTCAGTGCCACAAAAAATAATGTGCGGGTATTATAAGTGCTATCATGTCAAGCACATAATCTCAGCGACAGGAGGATATACATAAGAAATAAATGAAATTTGTTCAAGCATCCATGGAATGAAGAGGGAATGATCCTACACAAGGTGACTCTTTTTCATACAAGGCAGCTTGTCTCTTATCCTGCAGAAGAGTGAAAATTGCATTAAGCTTAAAATTCTAGCAATAGATACTCATGTATGAAAAGAGAAAGTTAAATCACTTATCAAACAGTTAAGCTCAAATATTTTTTCCATGGAAGAGATATGTTATTTATAGCTATTTTTTTTATCAAAACCACCAAAGGTGGGGGATATATTTATAGGTTTCCCAAGCCTTGTAAAAACCTCAAAATCGAGCAGAGATGGCT
>JAULKM010150605.1:0-17307 GCA_032355605.1 Rubia tinctorum | reverse complement strand
TCGAATTCACTCTAGTAAACTACTATCAAAGAAGAATAGAAGATTTATCTTCACAACAAGTAGTAAAGGTGTTAAATGGGTTATATGTTCAATGATAGATAGAAGGTTTGGAAGTGTAAGTCAATTGCCCCCAAGACTCCTTAATTCATACTTAATCTCATTTTAGTTATTGTATGCTTTGATTAGGTTAATTTGTCTTTAAATTGTAAACTTAGAAGAAAAAAACCCAAAACCCCCCTTTTTATGTGCTTATATATATATATATATGAATATCTATATATCTAGCGTAATATTTATCATTTTACGAACAATCACTTGAGAATATCCATTGTCTCTGTGGACGATCCCAATTTGTCACTAGGTATTTAGTTGTAGTTAGTAAGCAATAATGGATTAAAAATTACATATTTAAGAGGTACGGCGAATAACTCGCAAGGGCCATTAAAGGCTTATGTCAGATTATTCCTGATAAAAGTGATAAACTCATTGATTTAATTTACAAATTAGAAGTGCCCGGAAGCAAATACAGTACATTATCATGACTCGCATACTTGTTCTTTCCAGTTCTGGCTTTAAAAAAAACGTATGATATTTTACACCTGCAAACAACCAGGTCCACTACCGCAAGAGATTGATCATCCGAGTCTTCCATGTTGTCTTCAATCTGTCTAGTACTAGAACAGATAGTATATATGCTTCTTTAACGAAATTTATTATTTCTATTTCTTAAATTAAATCACTAGTATATTGTGATAAATTGTCATCACTAAATTATTTTAACCATTAAGTGTGAACGTTGAAAGTCAGTCATATATTGGCAACTTTTTTATCACATTCAGTTTTTAGTATT
This sequence comes from Rubia tinctorum, assembly GCA_032355605.1. NCBI lineage: Eukaryota > Viridiplantae > Streptophyta > Magnoliopsida > Gentianales > Rubiaceae > Rubia > Rubia tinctorum. The sequence goes on along the minus strand of JAULKM010150605.1, from coordinate 16,457 downwards.
TGACTTGTTTCTCTAACAGTGACGACCCATCTTGTCATTGTTCTTGTCGTCGCTAAAGTATACTCCCTCCGTCCCATTAGTAATTGCACTATTTACTTTTTAGTCTGTTCCGTCGGAAATTGCACAATTTGACTATTTCCCCTTTTGGAAAAATTTGATCATATGCTTTCCCTATAATGCCCTTACCAATTTAATAAATTTGCAATGGCTACAATAAAAATAAAACCAAAAATACTCTTCTTAACTAACAAATTAAGTAAGACAAAAAGTAAACATCATATTTTAACAACTAAACCTAAAATCAAAATGTTAATTAATCCAACAACCATTTTAAATTTCCAACTACCAAAATTTATTGTTGTTTTTGTAGCATAGCCGACCTTATATTTTCTTTTACATCGAAAATCTCTCTTTCTCCCATCTCCAGATTTCTCTCATCTCTCTATTTTCTCCCTTCTGAGAAACCCTAGCTTGAAAGCTTCCCCTCTCCTCCGACATCTCATGAATAACCTCAGCCTTTGTCACCGCTCCGGGTATCAGATTCACCCATTCTACTAATACAAACCACACCTTTTTTTTATCCGATGGGTTCCAATTCGATTATGATTTTCGGAGACCTTACCTTGAAATCGATGATTCACTCTCAGATTTGACCGATTCGAAACAGCCTTCAAAATGGAAATCCAATTCCGACGTCGATGCTTTAAAATCCCAGCAGTTCATGCGGCCAGGTCGTTCCATCGGGAATTATGCTTAAGTTGAGCCGGCGCAGACGCAGGAGGGGGTCCGGCGATGCGTCTCCTTAGTGGCGCTGCTGGAAATCGAGGCTCACTGGTGGCGCGTGTTTGCAAGCACTCCCTCATTTCCCAATTTGCCTCCGTTTCGAAAGCAACGCCGCCGGTAACCTTTGAGTTGTTCGAAATTGGCCCGAGCAACACCTTGGACGACATCCAGCTATGGTTTGACGGGATTAAAATCCCTAGAACCCTTCTTCTCCCCAAGAAGAGGTACCCGATTGTTCTTATCTCTACTCTATTTTTTTCTAGGTTTTTCATTGGTATTTATTGTGGGTGAAATTTTTACTGAATTCTTTTTTGTTGCTTCTTTTAGGTTTAAAGCAGCAACCCGAGGGCTATAAGCCCTCATAGAAAGGCTGCATGGAATAATTTTTGGGGATTCTGTGATGTTGCCTTCAAATAGGTTCTATCTTTCCGTGACTAAAAATTCTTTGGCCGAGTATGTTAGCTCGATTGTTATTGGTTGGTTGTGCACCTAGATGGCTGAGTATGTTAGCTCTGTTTTTATCTGCTGTCTGTGAACCTATGTGTCCGAGTACGTTAGCTCGGTTGTTGTTTGTTTCCTGTGAACTTATTTGGTAAAATACGTGCAAATCAGAAATTTGTGTTGCATGTGACCCAATCGGAAATTGTATGTTGCCTGTGAACTTATGTGGCTCGGTTGTTGTTTGTTGGCTGTGACCCTATGTTGCTCAGATTCTTCCTATGCATCTCATGTTTTCTGAGTTTCAAAAACAGGTTCCAGCACTAAATGTCAGCCTTGCTCATTCATACGAGGCTGAGTGGTGTTGGAACCTTACATCAAATTCATTTGTGCTGCTAAGCTAGGTCTAAAGCGTAAGCCCATAGTCTAGGTGCTGCTAAATGTGTACTTGATGTGTGTTTCTTGTGTTATGCAACCACGGGTGATGAACCCTTAGGACAACATTCATGTTGTGATTCAATCTGCTTAAAGGTGGAACTCATCGGATCTTACTTTCTTTGCAAAATAACATAACATAAAACATTGTTTTTCATACAAAATAATTTGATGTTGCAGCATAAACATGCACATTGATTACAACATGGTTACATTATAAACAAAAGCATGCAACACTACCATTTCACAAAATAGCTTAACCTGGAATTTTAAGCTTGTTGTTGGTTGCCATCTAGCTTATCCAGCTCTTTCACAATCTTCCCAATCTTGTCAATCCTGTTCTGAGTCATAAAAAACTGAACACATTCCCTTATTAGACTGATATCTGCATCTAGGTCATTCTGTAGTTTCCCTAAACGTGCAAATGCATCTTTTTTTATGTGTGGAAGTGAATACCTGTTGTTAGCCTTGCATTTCATGACCTCAATCATCCCAGCTTGTAAGGATATAAATTTTTTATTTATAGTGTCAGCCCTCATCTCCTCATATGCCTTCTTCACAACCGCTACTAGTTCATCCACAGTCCTGCATGCATTTTCCCACTAGAGACTTTGAATTGATTGAAAAAATCCAAGGTCTAGTATGGTGAGGTCCAATGAGTTTGCTAGCTGTGAATCCAACATTATTAGAAACCCGTCACTGTTTGTAACCCTTAGAAAAACAGCACTTTTTCCTATTGTGTGTGCTGGTGCATTGTCTTATTGTAGGTATATCTTCTTGCTTGACCCGGGTGGCCACTTACGCTTGATTGCTGGTATGATTTCATTCACAAGACACGTAGTCATGACATCCCTATTCCATTTCTTCTTGGCCTTTGTTTCAATCGTACCCTTAGGTCGATTCTTCCTTTTCCTTTGTGCTGCCACCTAGTCAGTTAGAGGGAATATGCCAATCTTTCCATCGAATATTACATCACCATTTTCAGCATTAATAGGCCTAGCTACAACACAAATGAACATGACCTTTGGAATGTACCCTTTATGCAGACAAGTTCTGTAGGGATTATCTTCTTCCGGTAGTAGGATGTAATTAGCTGATTTTTATGATAGAAAAAACTACTTTTCATCGGGGTGTATCACATTGTACATGATTTTGAACATAAATGTGGTTGAACACCTTTCGAACCTGAGTTGTGAGCATGCATACCCTTTGCACCTTGTTTTCTTCTCTAAGAAAAAGCTTGATAGCTTTGTTTCGTTTGCAGAGTTTAACTTTCTTTAAGAGTCGGTGTATGGTGCTCTTACTAGCATCACATTGAGTCGCTGCCCTATGGAAAGTTTTTCAGCATCACATACCTTGCTTGCTTTAACCTGGCCTGGTTTTCTGCTTCCCATGTTAACAGGAATCCCGGTGGCGACCTGGTGCTTCACGGATGTTCAAATCCAGGCCACCATCCTCAGGGTGATGCCCCATTTAGCAGCAGCCTCAGGTGCTTTTCCATATCCTACACTGCCTTTTTTGGAAGTCACCATCAGGAACTACACCACAACATTGAGCTCATCGTCCGTCAGATTCTTTTCTCTCATTTCCCGACAAATTTCGCCAAAAAATCACCCCCAACAAAGCTCGATGATGATGAACCTGAGATCTTGGTGAAACTGGAAAGAAAAATTTGAGAAGATGAAGATGAAGAAATGAGTTCAAAACTGTTGTACTTATAGAATTAATAAGATATTTGTAGGTATTTGTAGAGTAAGTCTAGGCTTTTAGGTAGAAACTACTTGTATTTTCAGTTTCCCTCATACTTTTCCCTCCTTATTTTTGATACGGAACAGGTTCAGGAGAGAATGATTTTCCCGTAATCCCATTTTAGTTTCTATTTTTAAAAAAATTTGTTAATGAAGTTGACGTCAGCAACACTGTAGCTGATGTAAGAACCCTCAAAAAATCATGCATCCCTCCACATGTGTTCCACATCATCTTTTCTTAAAATTTGGTCTAAAAGTAATTAGGGGTGTCAAAATAGACCCGTAACCCGCGAGTCAAGCGGGTTATCTAATTTTAAACCCGCATGGGTATGGGTAAAATGGGTAATGGGTTAAATTGGTAGTTGAAAAATATGGGTTGAATGTGTTGGGTTTGTGGGTTAACCGCGGGTTTACCCATATGGGTTAAAACCCGCGGGTTTACCCATATTTACCCATATGGGTTGGTATATAAACCCATATGGGTCAATATATGGGTTGAAACCCGCGGGTTTTATCCATATGGGTTGATACATAAATTCATATGGGTTTATATATGGGTTGAAACCCGCGGGTTTACCCATTTTTGACCCGTGAGTTGAATGACTTTCAACCCGCGGGTTGAGCGGGTTTCAACTCGACCCGTTTTGACCCGACCCATATTTTACCCATAATAAAATGGGTCAAAATGGGTCATACCCATATTTTTTAATTACCCATTTTACCCAACCCGTATTTGACCCGTCCGCCCATTTGCCACCCCTACTTGACCCCAAAGGGGTTTACTCGGTTTCTTATAGAAGAGGAACTCGAGATTGGTGGCACGCTATTATTCGAGGTGGTAAATGGTGTTGGGCCCATTATTTTTTATGTCACCGTTCTACACCATCATTTTTTGTTTTCCTGCCCAATTTTGAACAACTGTTTAACACTATTTTAGTAGAATTAGAAATTATATTAATTTCCATACATTTAACGTTAAATCTATAATCTTTACAATTGAATTTTAATTCAATATTTTTATGCACCGTATACAAAGTACGTAATGTGAAACAATAATAATCCTTGAAGGGTCATTTCAATAAAAAAATTGGAAGTAGACACCAGCCATCATAAAAATTAGAATCAGAATTTTGGAGGGCTCTGTAATTATTTTTTAGCCGTTTCATAATCCCCCTCTTCAATTTATTTCATTTCACCTCTAGAGTAATTGGTACCCGCATGACTGGATCATTCATCAATCCCAGAACAACACTAGCATATATTAAACAACATGAGTGCATGTCACAGATTTAATGAGCCATAAACAACATGTGTATATGTCACAGATGTTCTTACCGTTGAACGTCATATACTCTTAAGTAATCATTTATAATTTCTTCTAGACCACACACTAATCGGCCTATAATCCAAATTACGGTGTTGCTAAAGACTCAGAAAAAATAAATACCTGACGATGAAATTTAAATGCGACATTGGGCTATCACTGACCAGGCCCGAAGATCTTATTGGCTTGGGCCGCTTGTCTATTTTGGCCCACTTGTAATCATATGCGTGGTTGCATGATTATCGGTCTTCTGTCATATCGCTTGATTATGTTGCAACGCCGCCTCCTGCTGATTAGGTTCCATCCCGACACAAGCCCAAAGCATTTGTGTGGGCCAAAATATGCGCACTGCGACGTCGCACTAAGATTTCACTTGCAATCTTCCCAAGCGACATGGCCAGCGACTTCGCACATTTGATAAAACGATTGTGTTCCACCACGAGTTTAAAAGATGCCAACAACCAACTATTTTGCATTTGCAACCGGCTACGTCGCATCCAAGGTGAACCAAGGTAAGTTTTTCCCCCATAGTTGATAGTGCTTTTTCGGCTTTTAGGGACTCCTTCAGTACCCATTACATGATTTTACAATATTCACAATGCATGAACTGTTGTATTTTTTGACTTTAGGTCTATTCAATTTGGTTTGGGACTTCTTTACAAATTCTTGACTAGGGCTAGGGATTAGGTAACTTTTGTGGCACTCATTCTTGCAACTTGCTAATGAAATTTTCCTTGTTCGTGTTTTGATGTTGATGTTAATTCATATTTTAGGGGTTTTATGTCCATTCATTTCGCAGTCGCACAGTATTTCGTCGCAGCCGGCGTGTTAGGTGAGACGTCACAAATTCATACACATGCATATGAGATTTCACACAGCATACATCGCTTTTTCCAACATATCTGCGACATGAAAGCAATGTAGGCTTCACATATGCATGAGCTAGGTTCTTCCTTGTTGCACTAATTCTTCCAAGTTCACATTTTCCACAGATGGCTGGAATGAAGCAGGCAACCAAGAGGTTTAGGGAAAGCACTGCAGAAGAAGGACCATCGTGCACCAAGAAGACGAAGACAATGCCCACCCCTCCACCGCCAACATGGGATAATATATGCTTCATAACTGAGGAGGCACAAAAGAGTTTTGAAAAGATCCTGGGCAGCAGGATAAAGGAGGTCAGGGTGATGAATCTCAGGGATGTGGCGCTACTCCACCTCGATGTTTTCCTTGAACCATTCAAACCTTCGGGAATGGGGGTTTTGATATACTTGGACACACCGATGTATGATACAAAGGTCAAGGAGTTCTACCCACATCTACCGTACAAGTGTGAAAGAGGTAGACATGGAGATAACGACGAAGTTCATCAATCAAGTGATTGGGTACACAGTCGGTGCTAAGGATCATCCAGAGGTTGAGCCTCTACGGCTGTACTGTTGGGACAATTGGCCTCCACCGGTCGCTGAGGATGACCTATCCGGGTGTTTAACCCTAACCGAATGGTGGAGAAGTACTTCAAAATTAAAGTGGGAAATGAGCTCATCCAACAAAGGCGGGTCAAGATTTATGTCCTCAATCTTAAGGAAAGGATGATGTACAGTATAATTGTATAAATTCTGATTCCGTCCGGACATCCTTCGGAGTGCACGATCAACGGAGCTGTCGTGTACTATCACCTGGCGGAGAAGAAGGTAGTAAACCTTGGGTACATTACAATACAGGAGATGCACCAAGTGGCCATCACAAGGAAGAGTCGGACACTCCCCTACAACAACGTCATCACCGTCATCCTGGAGAAGGATAAGGCTCCAATCAAATCAAAGACTAAGATTCAGTCGAAGTACTACGATGTGAACTACTTCGGACAGAAACATTGGCATTTTAGATGTGGGGACATGGATTGATCACAACATCCCCATGGGAAATGTGGAAGTGCCTCTGCCAACTGGGACCAAGGAAAATCATTCGGTTTCCACAGCAGAGGATCCTGCCACCACCAGTACTTCTGCTCCACGATCGGGTATGAAAGTTTTTAGGTGTAATGGTTTTTCTAAAATATTCATTATTTACGTTTTACAATTTTTATTTCATTTAACTTATTTTTCCCAACAGGCCTTAAAAATAGCTCCTAGGGCATTCTCATGAAGGACGTGGCCTAGACCAAGGCCCTGGCGCAGCGCAAAGACTGCAACATGTAAAAGATTTTGGAAGAATTGGTGGAGCTGAAGTCTATGATAGCCGGTGCGATCAATGAACCTGGGGATGAGGTACCTAGGGATGACGGGGATGGAGGGAGAATGACAGTCGATGAATAGGGGTCTGGCGACGGCGATGCCAATTCTTCCACCAAAGAGTCGGATGGAAATAGTTCGTCGGCAGACGACATCCCAACCCCTTCACCACCCTATTGATTGCCATGAATGTTATTTTTTTCGTGCATGATGATGAATCTTTTTGGATTTTTTTGAGATATTTTGTCTTTTGCTTCATAACTTTTAATTTGTGGGATGTTTCCTGGATATTATATGCATGGTAGCAATATTAGTCTTTCCAATTTAGTTTCATTATATTTCATATTGGCTTTTGTGAACTTGGGATGGGACTTTTTCATGGTACATTCCAAGTTCTAGCTGTATTGGTTATTCATTGTTGATTTATTAGGTAAGACAAAGACGTCTGACTTCGCACATCATTCGCACCCATGATGTCGAGTTCACTAACAAGTTATCAACTAAACTGCGACATCACATGATTTAATTTATTTTATTGAATTTAGGCACAGGTTTGGAGCGATGGGCATATAAGACATCGTTGTCCCAATACGCGAAGTTGCTTTGCATTTGAGTTAAATTCGGTCCACCCTACCATGTGTGCAAAGTCGTTCATATACTAATACACTATTACGCTAGGTGATACCCATGTTGCCGACATCGCAGCTACGTCAGTTATACCTATTACTTCAGATTTGGAAATTATTTACCGCGCTTATCACAGAACAGCGGTTAAAAACCTATTATTTAGCTAGGTTATTTTTTAAGCGGGGTCAAAAATACTATTTACTTCACATAATAAAATAACCAAGGTAAAATAACTTTTTACCTCAGTTATTTGACCTGAGCAAAAAAAACCAAGGTAAAATGGATGAAGTAATAGGTCCAGTTTCTTGTAGTGGAAGCATTCATTTACTTCATTTTTATTGTTTTTATATGGATCATAAGTGTGGATGGATCATTTTTTGGGCGTTCTAATTTGACTCTTATTACTGTGATCAACTAGAGGTGGATACCTATCTCAAGTTGATACTTTTGTTAGGTGATTGCGGATCGACATTACTAGACAACTACACAATGGAACCACTCATCCTCTATATGCCCTCTTTATGACCACTTAGGCTTTTGATTAGTACTGTAATATTTAATTAGTGCCTATGTGTTACTTCTCTTGTTGTCACTAAGGCCTTTGATTATGATTGTAATATTAATTTTAGCCCCTTAGTGTGTTAATGGGTTTTGTCTCATAGCGTGATGTAAAGATCACTTGAATGTAGGCTATTTGGCCAATCTGATCAATATAAAGGGTTGGATATACAAACATCCCCATCATTGACAATTTAAATTTTAAAAAGAAATTGGATGAATGAAATAAAAAGAAAATTCTAAATCAAAATCATGTAATACATAGAGAATTTAAGCAATACATAGAGAATTATTAATCAAAATAATATATAATACAAAGAGAATCTTAAATAATTATCGAAGCATTCGGTAGAGCCCTCTAGGCGAATCGCGGTGCAAAAGGTGCATCATCCCTATCCCAGCCAGATTTGACACAGTTAGTGTGGACCCTAAGGGCTTCCAAATTCCAAGTTGATCCCTCAATGCTCTACTAGAGGATGAACCCACAATTAATGGGAGCCCCGTTCTCGATGCCCTTAGCGATGCAGGCGAGGTCCCACTTGCAGGCCGTCCCAAGGGTACCCTATCCTGGATACTCAGTAATAGATGCCCATGATCGACCATATCCTACCTTTAAAGGTTCGGGGTGCGGGATGGTCTACTCTATGCCGGTGTTGACCTCGCTGTTGGAAAACCCCGAGATCCCTCGTTTGATGGCCTAGTCGGTAGGACAATACTAAGGGTATGAGGGCCAAGTTCACCTTTGGTTATAGGGAGAGAACTCCATTCCCAAACCTTATTACCAAAGGCAAAAACCATATGATAACCCCACGATGAAATAACCTTGGTCTCATCCTAACTATATGGCCTCTCAACAGATATACCAGATTACATCGATAGGCGCTTCCCAGATGTCGAACCCATATGTGGATACACATATAAGCTGGGAGGGAAATGATGCAGGGAATACCCTGATGAGGGAGTTTGATAGATTGATTGGTCCTTCTGGCCAGGTAGCCGCTTCCTCCTTTAGCCTTTGGATCATAGGAACTTGTTAATTTGCAAAGTTAAAACTACTTGAAGGACTCCCCACCTACGGTGGAGATACTAACCCTCGAGAATTCATACAGACCTCCCTCAGTCTTATGAACTTGCGATATTTCAACGAGCAGTTAACGTGCAAACTGATAGGGAGTTAACTCCATGGGAAGGCTCGAGAATGGTTCAACAAGTTAAGCAAATGGTTTTTGCACTCTTATTGTGACTTTGGAAGAGCTTTTTAAGCCACTTATTTTAGAAAAAACAATTTAACAAAACCCAAGTTGAGCTCTACAAGAGCAAGTTGAGACAACGGGAATCCACCGAGGCATTTTACCATTGATATGTGGATGAAAGCCTTGGTGTGATCAATCGCACATAAGATATAGTCATTTTGGGTTACATGAACGGAATGAATAGCCTAGATTTGTACAAAAAGCTAGTCTCAAAGTCCCCTGAAACCCTACAGCAGTTGCAAGAGGTTGTCGAACAATATTCGAAGGTCGAGGAGGTGACCAAGAGAAAACAAAATAGTGATATGATGACAAAAATATAGGTAAAACCCTCATATAAAAGGTCAAATAAGGCTAAAACCTTGAGATCGAACTTCAAAGAGTATACCCCCTTGACAAATTCTCAAACAGAAATCCACTCCATCCATTGGGGATTTTTCATGACACCACCCCCGATGAAAGGCACACCCTCGAAGAGAGCCTGGGGAAAATTCTGCGATCATCACAAGAACCACGGTCATGATACGGAGGAATGCAAAAATCTCAAGACTGAGATTAAAATATATGCAAGATAAGGTCTCCTTCAAGACTGCATAGCGAGGCCGTGGGAACTAGATGATTCCTCGAAAGGAAAAGGAGAGCGCGGACCCTGGAGGCCATCAAACAAAGATCTAACTAGGACGGGCGAGACAATTAAGATGCTGATAGAAACCGAGGAGAAGCTCATCTCAAAGAATAAAACATGGGTAACCAGGATGATCGAGGGGAAGGAAACCAAGGTGGTGCTCACCTTTTAATCAACTTCATCAACAAGGTTGTGAATTAGAAGTTCTCGAACATGCTCATTAAGGCCAGGTCCTGATACATCTCTCCTAGTGAGCCCTGGCAGAAGAGGTTCCAACCCGATGAAACCAAAACCTTCTCGGATGCAGATCCCGTACCTAATCAAACACCACTTGCATATCTCATGGTAATCCATGTAAATATTAGAGACTTCAATGTAAAAAGGGTATTCGTATATGATGGTAGTGGAGTGGAAGTCATGTTTTCCAACTATTTTAATCAGTTAGGATTGGGGCATCACAGCCTAAAAAGAACCGTTTCACCCCTGTCGGGCTTAACTGGGAAGACAGTACTACCCTTAGGGGTAATAACCTTACCTGTTCGAGTTGCGATTGGTGACCAAGAAGTAAACGTTGAATGAAGTTTCGTTGTTATCGATGTCATTTCTCCCTACAATGTGATCTTGAGAAGATCATGGATGTGCCAAGATCAAACCATTTAGCCCCCCTACTGTCAAATGATGAAGTTTCCCACTAGAAAGGGGATAGCAATTATTAAGGGCGACCAATCAGTTAGTAGCTCGAAACTACATGACCACAACCTTGAAGAAAACCAAGAAATGAGACAATGTATCCTCGATCCATGGAGAGGTTGGCCCAATGGACACTGCTCCCTATTCGATCCTCGGGTACGGTAGCCACGAGAAAGAAAATTCCAGCTACCACAAAGGAAAAATAGAAAGCCTTGCTTGATAGCTATGCAGATGTGTTTTCTTGGAACAACACTGATATAATAGGGGTGCCACGACAGTTGATGATCCACAAGCTGAATGTCGACGCATCTCAGAAACTGATCAAACAGAAGAGGAAGATATTCACCCCTGAGAGGGCTAAAGCCAAGAATGAGGAAGTTAAGAAACTCTTTCGAGCAGAAGTCATAGAAGAGGTGTTCTAAGCGGAATGGTTGGAAAACCCCTTGATTGTCCCCAAGCAAGATGATGTTTGGTGCATATGCATTGATTTCACATATCTTAATAAATGTTGTCCTAAAGATAGCTAATCTTTGCCATCCATCGACATGTTGGACAAAGCAATAATGGGTTAATAAATGTTGTCCTAAAGATAGCTAATCTTTGCCATCCATCGACATGTTGGACAAAGCAATAATGGGTTATCAAGTGCTCTCTTTCTTCGATGCCCATAAAGGCTATCACCAGATACTCATGGCAGAGGAAGATAAAGAGAAAACATTGTTCATCACAGACGTTGGAACATTTTGCTATAGAATGATGTTGTTCGGCCTGAAAAATGTTGGGGCAACCTACCAGAGGTTGGTGGACAAGCTCTTTAAAGACAAGATCAAAAGGAATATGGAGATATACGTAGATGATATGGTGGTAAAAAAAGGCAAAACCATAACCAATTCATGTCTAATCTAGAAGAAACTTTTAAAAGGCTACGAGGATTGAACTTGAAGTTAAACCCAAGTAAGTGTGTAATCAGAGTGGGGGCTAGAAAGATCATGGCTTTTATGGTGTCTGGGAGGGGGTCGATGTCAATCCGGAAAAGGTAGAGGCTTTGATGAACATGAAACCTTCTTAGACGCTCAAAGTTGTCCAGTGCCTCACCGGTTCACTAGTTGCACTAAGCTGTTTCCTCTCGAAGGGCGCCGAAAATCACCTGCTCTTCTTCGATTTGCTTAGAAAAGCAAAAAAAATTGAGTGAACTAAGAAGTGAAAAGGAGCCTTCCAAGACCTAAAAGAGTATCTTTGAAGCTTACCAACTCTGATGAAAACCTGAGAAAGGAGAAGTTTTTTATCTCTACATCTCAGCCTCTTCCTTGGAAATCAGTGTGGTTTTGGTAAAAGAGAAAGAGTGGCAGCAACCCCCTATATACTTTATTAATAGGACCCTGCAGGGACCGTAGACTCATTACAATGCCCTAGAAAGGCTAATCCTAGCCCTCGTTCATGCTGCAAGATAGCTTCAACCTTACTTCCAAAGCCACACTATCATCTTGCTTACCAACCACCTCATTAGGAAAATACTCCTCAAACCTAAGGCATCAAGTCGAATGATGAAGTGGGCAGTTGAATTGGGAGAGCACCCAAGGACAACAATCAAAGGCCAAGCCTTGGAAGATTTCATTATGTAAACCACTGTAATAATCGAGGTTGAAAGAGAACAAAAAGTCAAAGAGACGTGGAAACTCTATGTAGGTGGGTCTTCACACTCTGGAGGAAGTAGTGCGGGCATATTGCTCACTAGCTACGAGGGAACCAACTACCCATATGCACTGCACTTTGACTACAAGGCCACAAACAGTGAGGTTGAGTACGAAACACTAATAACTGGCCTTCGATAGCCAAATAACTCTTGTTCGAGATCTCAAAATATTCATTGAGTCCCAAATTGTAGTCCAGCAAGTCAATGGGTAATACGAAGTCATAGAGCGAAGCTTATAGTGCTGGCTTGAGGTGGTGAAGCCTCTTTTGGAACATATTCGTCAATACAACCTGACGCAAGTCCCTCGAGAAATGAACCATAAGGCCGATGCATTAAGCAAGCTGGCCCTTTCTGACCTCTACCTGTGATCTCAAAAGATGTAGTTGATGGAAACAATGAGCAAGTGCAGCTTCGAAGAGGAGACGACAATGTTGGTGAGCCCGGAGAACTCATGGATTAGGCCGATCATAAATTACCTTCGAGATAGTATCCTTCCCGACGGGGTCATCGAAGCCAGAAAAATAAGATTAAAATTTCCCAAGTATGTGATCCAAGAGGATGTGCTCTATCGGCCGGGTCACATGTAGCCATTTCTTTGATGCATAGCCCCTAAAAAATCCAACTATCTAATCCATGAAACACACGACTAGGGGGCTCGATCAGTGGCAAAGAAGCTCCTTTTGGCAGGGTAATATTGGCTCAAGATGTTCGATGATGTCAACATGCACATCCAAGCTTACCACCAGTGCCAAAGACATGCACCTATTACCCATGTCCTTTAGGAAGAAATTACGAGTATACACAGCTCGTGGTTATTCGACAAATGTGGAATCGATCTAGTGAATCCCTTTCTCGAGGTCCCGGGACACTTTCAATACCTCATTGTTGCAGTGGATTACTTTCTGAAGTGGGTCGAGGCTGAAGCCTTGACGAGCGTGAAAGGAAAGGCAGTGATTGCCTTTTTTCTAGAAGAACATTATTTGTCTATTTGGAATCCCTCGAACCATTATCACCGACATTAGTGCCCATTTTGTTAACGACTCATTCAAAAGCTTGTGCATGTAGTATAAGATCCTCCAGAAGGTAACCAGTGTATACCACCCCGAAGACAATGGAAAGGTGGAGGTCACAAACAGGACTAGTGTTAACGGAGTTAGAGCCAAGCTCGAGGGAGCACAAGGAAACTGGATTAACGAGCTACACAGTGTCTTATGGTCACATCAAACCACTAAATCTTTAGCCACTAGGGAAACTCCTTATGGTCTGGTCTACGATTCGGAGGGATCCAAACAGAAATTGGGCTAGCTACCTTCAAATGGATAACCACTAGCAACGAGAACAAGGAGGTGAACGACAACCAACGTTGGCTGGACCTCAACCTTCTCTAAGAAAAGAGGGAGAAGGCGTCCCTCCACGAGGCTAGGGTAAAAAAGAAAAAGTCAAGTGATACCATGATCGAAGGGTTCAAAATATTAAATTCTCCCCAGGAGACCTCGTGATGAGGAAATATAAGAAGTTTCGGAGAGAGCCTAATGAAAAACTTGTCACAAACAGGGTAGGACCCTACAAAGTCATCGAGGTGCATCTCAGAGGCAGTTACGTACTGGAAACCCTCTGGGGCAAGTTAATCCCCGGAAGGTAAAAAATTTCCAACCTTCGAAAATACTTTTCTTAAAGTCTCTTTACATTTGGTCAGGACATGGAGTAGCTTACCCAAAATATCTATAGGCATCGACCCTGGACCCTCGGCTGGGGAAAAACACACCTCCACTTGGAAATGATGTTGTAAGTCGCAAGGTACCCACTACTTTTGTAATTTTCCCAACTAGGGAATATTTCTCTAAGATATGCAATAAGTTTTTTTCGTCCGACTGTCGGTTTTATTTGAGTTGCGAAAAGTACGGAACCGAGAGAAAATGCCGACCAACAGTAGGCTATCTCTAAGAAAGATAACTTAAGAAAATACAAAAGAGACACAAACATTAAAAAAATATTTCATTATCAAAATATTGGATATACATATTCCACAAGGGCCAAAATGGCTTACAAGTTAAAATGGTCAGCGCATTTCATTAATTTACAAATGCCAAGATGGCTTACAAATTAAGAAGGCCGATGTCTTTCATCTGTTAGGGATTCTAAACCCACTACAAACTTGGGCTTAACGAGGCAGCTTATGGCCTTTGGAAAATATTCTTATTCATTAGAGTATTCCTCGTTTGGGTCTATGACCCCACCTGCCAGACATTTGGGTCTTCGACGTAAAGGAGTCAAAGGAAGTTCCTCTTCCTCGTCGACCCTCTTGTCAAGGCCTGCATATCCTTGGTTTCGGCTTGAATTGAAGGAACCCCCTTGGCCAACGCTAGAGGTATTTCCTTAACCTCGCCAAAGAAACTCCCTCGACCAACACTATGGATACTCCCTCGACCAGCATTAGAGGCACCCCCTCGACTCGAGCTTGAGGTAGTCATTCGGCCCATACTATGAGCATTTCCCTAGCTCAAATGAGAGGTAACGCCACAATCATCCCAACGATAATTCCCTATGCCTAAAGCATTTCAAATGGCCAGTGCCAGAGGCACCCCTCTACCCGTGACAGGGGCACTCCCTCAGCTTGTTTCGAACCACCCCTTGGGCCAGGGTTTTCGGCCCTTAAATATCTGATCTTATAACAACCCCTTGATTAGGATTTCTTGGTGGAACTAAGTGGAAGCGAAAACTTGTTCTCCTTTACAAGATCGTAGGGGAGAGGTTTGGCGTAGTCGATGAACCATGTGGTCATTTCTAGAAGACGAGGAACCATCAGGATCATGTCTTTGGGAGCTCGAAGCTCCGACATTCTTAGAAGAAGAACCTCCCCAGGAAGGCTCCTTACCCCTAGCGACCTAGTGGATCTCTTCTGACCACCTCCTAGCCTGGTTATAGGTCGGGGAATACCTGGGAGTTTCATGTAGTCCGCGATCTCACATAGTCTTCATGGTTTTGCGGAGATGTTCTTCAAAGTCCACAACTAGGTTCGGCCTGTCGACTCCAAGCCGAGGCCATAAGCACGGAGGTTGTCCCCATAGGCCTTGAGTGTACTATATCATTATGCTAAGTCACTTTCGAGCTTCTCTTTCTCGTTGTAAACGCTAAGGAAAAATTTATTGATACCTTCTTTAAGTCATTTACTTAGCCCTAGAGTTGTCTACCCATTTTCTTCGACTCAGTTAGTTGGTCCATGGTGCAGTTAACCAAGCCACGCATCATGTCAGAGTTATCTTTATGCCTTTGAGCCTCCCTGCGATAATGTTTAGTGGCATCTCTAGAGCAGGAGCTCGAAGCACCTCCTGAAGCTATGAAAGCTCTAGCCGCAGATGAGCACTCTTGTATAGACTCGAACCCCGAACCAGTAGTGAGCTCCTGGAGAAGCTCACTGTGACACTGGAAAGGGAGGGTATAGTCATCGTCTAGCTCATCCTCAGAGGCGGCCAGGACATCCCTCTCTTCCTTCATTTTGCTGAAATCTCCGAGGAGCTCTTATAGCATATCGTGGCGCCCGTTTCACCATAAAGTAAGCTCCTCCGAGCAGTGTTCAACTCTTTCTCGAGATGATTGGCAGTATACCAATATCGGACGGCTGCTAAGTAATAATCAGTGAAATATGTGGATGATCAGTGGAATATTTTTCACTCTCGGGAACTCCATTGTTAATGGATTTAAATTCTGTCTTAGTAGACGATGGCCTAGATTTTCTAAGGTACCATTCGGCAGTGACAACAGAGGTAGAACAGCAGGTGATAAGGGAATTTCCAATCATCAGTAAACAACAATGGGACTTTTTGGATATTGGCATGCTACTACGTTCCACAATTCCAACCGCTGGTGAAAGATCTTTGGGTACAACAGTGGGAGGTCATGGCCGTACCTCTCAAAGATACTATTTTAAGCCCAGTATGCTTACTAAATACAACTAAGTAGATAGTTTGGCAAGTCGGGGTCATCCACAAAGAAGAGGGATTTTCCTAAGGGTTCATACATATAGGAGTGGATATAAGCCTAGATAAAGATAGATA